>JAMAJE010000005.1:0-19788 GCA_023629255.1 Pichia sp. PB3310 | reverse complement strand
TTGTCAATAGTATCGGAGGATTCAACTTCTAAGGTAATAGTCTTACCGGTTAACGTCTTCACAAAAATTTGCATACCACCTCTTAATCTTAAGTCAATCATGTTTGTCATTTGTGCTTTGTTTATATGCTTGTGTTTATTTTCTCGTATGGTTAAAATAAGGCCAATAAAGGAATAAGGAAAATATCAATAAAAATATAAAAAAAAGAAGAAGAAGAAGAAAAGGCGGTAAGCAAGGGTATCCAAGTGGGTGGCAAACTCGAAAGGGCAAAACAGTAATTTTAATTTATACAATATATACTGCAAATTGCAAAGGCAAAAGGCAAAAGGCAAAATGCTAAAGATAAGCGCAACAATAGAAAATTAAGCTCGGGGCTTAAGAGTCTAACCGTAAATTAATTTGAGGTCTCGGTGTCGTTGGCGCCTCGATAATTGCCACTGTTTATCACAAATTACACTGTACGTTAGATGAGCCGCCATTTAAAGCAAATTCATTTTTTTTTATTTCATTTAACTATTAAAATATCATTATAAATAGTAATAATAAAGTTTATTTTATGAGTGACAGTTCGAAAACAGAAATATTATAAAGTGCCTCTAAGTGTAGTAATACTACTCATGACACTATTATTAATACTTCCAATATCTTTTTCAAGATCATTTGTCCCCTTCGATCTGTTTATATTCATATTGGATAATACAGCTTCTTTTTTCAAAATATTCCAAACATAGAATCCCAACTGAATAATAGCAAGGGCAAAAACGGCCCAAAGTATACCTTGTGGTCGATTTCCCCAAGTAAATGTTAAAATATTCATTGTCATCACATTACCAATACTTTGTAAGTTTTGTTGAGTCACCATTAACCAAGTGATGGAAATGCAAACAATAGTGAAGAAAGAAGTAATAGTTAAAATAATGAAATACTCCATATAAATTTGGAACGGTAAAATTCCAATCATGTTATAAAGTTGTGCCACTAACACAACAAGAAGGAATATAATTTCAACAATAAAAATTTGGTATTTAATGGTTTTATTTTGAATTGTATAAGCTATGTCAAATAATTGTAAAGCTGCATTCGATGTATTGTTTTTACCACTCGTGACCGAAAATGATGGAATTTCATTGTCGTATTTGTCATTCATGTCACCGGTATAACCACAATCTAATCCACCATCTGCTATATCATTACCTCCAAAATTGACACAAACACCCATGAATCCGACTCTCATAAAAAAATCATTTAATTTAGTACCATTATGTTGATGAGTATATTGTTCGGCAAGTAATCCGGATATATCGCTAGTTTGATTAAACTTGTATTCAACTAAATATAAATTTGAATAAGCATTGGAATCGTGAGTAGCTCCATTCATCACAAAAAATATCATGACAATGTTAATTATAGTCAATAGCAGACATAAAAATTTTGGAGCTCTTTTAGCAAAAAATAAACCGAATGAAATGATCATGATTTGGTTACTAGAGTCTATTGTTAACTTTTTGAAAGTATTAAACAGAAACTGAAAAGTAAATAAACCTTGTGGTTTTTCGGTTTTCCTTCATTTTCTTTATTTTTCTTGGATTATCATATCTTTAAATACCAATCTCAAAAGGAAGTTCCAGTATAACTTATTTACATTATCCAAACAAAGATGAAACACTTTTGAGCTATCCTTTATTACGTACCTGAAAATTCTATCTTCCAAGTAAATCCGCGAAACATAACAGCTAAAAATAAGCGCAGCATTTATTCTCTGGCATTATTTTTTCTTTCAATAACCGGTATTCCATGGCAAATCATTGCTTCAGTTTTGTTTTAAAAATTATCGTGTTTGGAGATAGTATTTTCAATGTTTATGTGTTAATTCAAAACAGGATATGTTTAATGCGATCGGCGGTCATCCTCTACGTTCGATATGTAGAACTCAAAAGATACGTTTTATTCACTTAAAAAATGATGTTCTAGATTACGATCTTTTCACTCCTAAAACAGATACTTCAAAGACAATTCCACCTATCATATTTCTGCATGGATTTTTCGGAAACAGAAAAAACAACAGGTCTGCTGCCAGACAATTGGCTGAACAATTGGAAACCCCATTTATAGTACCTGATCTAAGAAACCACGGTACATCATTTCATGCAGAACCGATGAATTATAAGATAATGTCAGATGACATCACAAAATTAATTGAAAATTTACCATCAACTATTTCGAGGCATCGAGGTTTTATTATTTTAGGTCACTCCATGGGGGCGAAAGTAGCAATGATCCATGCATTAAGATTTCCAAACTTGGTTAAAGGTGTTGTTTCAATAGATAATATCCCATATCGTAATCCTGAAGATTCTTTTATCGAATTTGAAAAATTCCATATTGCTTTGCATACACTTAATTGGTGCGTCAAAGAACATCCAGAATGGACAGTAAGCGAAGTAAAATCATATTTAATAAAATACGTGGAACCAGCTGAAAATATTGTTAATTTTTGGTTATCAAACATTGCTGAAAAAAATGGTAAATTATTTCCAAAAATACCGTTTGAGATTTTGAACCGTTCCGTTGATGATGTCTTACATTGGAAAATGGAACAATATGGAGACTTAGATCAGTTTTCTCACCAAAAGAATATTGCTCCATTATTAATTATTAAAGCTAACTATTCAAAGTTTATCGGAAGTGACATCCATACTCATGCAATCACTAAATTTTTTCCAGACTATCAGATCAAACCAATTGATGCTGGACATTGGATAGTCACTGAACGTAAGAATGATTTTGTACGGATAGTTAAAGACTGGGTGTTTGAAAAGTTTGTTGCATAAATAAAAAGTTTATCTTCTTTATGTTATATTTGATATAGCTTGATGTAAATTAATAATTTTAGAAAGAGGTTTTGATTTTAGCAGCTTTTAATGATGCTATCTTCAATGATTATAGTAGTTTCTTTTGACGGGTGGATTATTATAACAGCATCCTCGTGCAAAGACACCGTTTATTAGGGCGAAAATACTAATGAACAGATCTTGTCTACCGTTGCACCTTGCAAAGGAGTAATCATATTGCTTTGTCGCATTTGTAAATAAGTAGTCGATTGATAGGCGATCGGTAAGCAAAATACCTGAGAGATCGCTAAAAAAAAAAAAGAACATTTACAATTACCTATTTACCTATTATTAGCTCAATTTGGAAGAAGAAAGTTTTCTCGTAAAAAGTTAATAATTATGTAAGTTAATCATTGGATTAGTCTTTCTTTTTAGCTCCTCTAAATTACTTTGAAGCACGACGATGGCATCAAAGTTATCATTTAAGGGTGATAAGAAAAAGAAAAAGAAGAAATCAAGTATAAACGAATATGAAAAACGTACTCAAAGTTCAGTTGATGAAAAGACATTTTATATCAATGGCAAAATAACCAAACAAAGCGAAATAAATATGGAAAATTTGACATGTGGTTGGACACTACTTTATAAAAGAGATCTCGCCGGTGCAACACATTCGATCATTAATCCCGAATCGGGACAATTACCTGTTATTATTACATTCATTGATCCTGAAAGAGAGTTATGTTTGAGTCAAGTAAAAACAGCTGGCATAGACTCAACGGTTAAAAAATCACTAAAGTTTACAAGTGATTTTGAATTATCCAAGATCGATGACACAGTAAATTATTCAGAATTTCAGATACCGAATGAAAATAATGTTGGACGAATAGAACCTAAAAATGTTGATCAAGTATTTATATTATCTGATGCGAGTTCATTATTTCAATCTGCTAATAAATTCATAGAAAGTGAGCAGAAGAAAACTGTTTATTCAATTAAAACAACAGAAGGAGAATATCTTGTCTTTGATCCTACAACAAATGAATTGAAGCTATCACTAACATTTACAGAATATGGTTTGTTTAACCTGCTATACGAACTTGAAAATAATATACCACAATTCAGAATTTTAATCGGAAACCCCAAAAATGAAGAAGCAAATACATTGATCATATCCGCTTCTGGCGTGCCGAAAGTTATACCGGACACCGAAGATTTATTGCAGCCAATTTCGAGATTTATATTAAAATTACGTCGTGAAGATGCAGTTTATACAAAAGAAATATTAAGATCTTTCAAAAGAAATGCTGATGCTCTAAAATCTGATAATTCTGCCAATATTAATGGCTTAATCAAAAAAACAATACTTGATTTATCAAAATTAGGTTTTCGGATAACTGATAAAACAATCAAGGAGATTACAGATGCTTATATCAATGGTTATTTAAATCAATGGATTGTAGACTTTAAGGAAAAAAATGTTTCAGACAGAAGAACATAATATGAAAAAAAATATATTTTTGTTACATATAATATTAGACATGAAACTTATCCTTCTTTGATAATTACTGGTTAAAATTTGATTTTATGTAAAATAAAACAAGTGAGTGAAACATTTTATCATTTTATTTTTAATTAAGTTAAAAAGTTCTTGAAAGGATTGATCATATAAATGTAGGCTAGGATTACCGTCACTAATATCACTATTGTTGAACGAAATATACTATTTAAAGTCATCCTAGCATATATAGTTCAGAAATTATCATGCTAATTTTTTTAAGAACATAGCGAAATAGCCTGCATAAAAATCTGAGTAAAAATAGGATTTTGAAGCTTATGTGGCTGATAATGTCAGATCCATGAAACCGGGAGTTTTTAGAAAGGAGATGATCGGATCAACTCCAAAGTGTTTTTGATCCTTGTACCAATAGGAATCAGTGTTATGGTCTCTTGGGTTGGATTTTATCTTCATATTTCGTAATGTTTAAAAGAAAGCCATTTTTAAAGTCATACTTGAGTGCAGATGCCTCAACATACGGTCGGTGGATTATTGTCTTAAATTTTATGGTTCAGTAAATACTCAGCTTTGATACACATAGCATGGTTGAAGGTATTGCCAAATAATTTTTATAGATTAAAAAGGTCAGTTGTTACTCGAATCATATTATTACAAACATTTCCACTTGGTCTGCGAAGTTTTCTTCCTTGCTATAGAAATTCGAATGTTGCTGTCGTCTGAGGAACTTAAAACAATTTTATAAATTGTCACATTGAAAACTATTATAACCAATTCGATAATAAAAGTATCACGCTGCGAATTAAAATATTTCAATTTTATTGATCTTAAACAAAATACTGACACAATACTAACTAATGGCTAATACTTTGAAGATATCAATACAGCGCACGGTTTGCGTTACTAGATGAAGTTACATAAATTTAAAATTAAGTTAAAATTAGGTTAAGAAGAATTAGTACAGTAACTGGTTTATTAGGGTGTTCGGGGCTTGTTTTGATTTGTTGGAGCCTTTGCATGAATATCGTTTGCTTCATGTCGTTTCTTGCAAAACTTTATAATTGGTATGTGGTTATATGTTGATTATGTGCAAATCTGATAAAAGATAGAGCCTGAATCATTTCTGATTACAGATTGAATATTTGCTTTTTCAATTTGGAATATAACATTATCGTAAGTGTATAAACAAGTTTGAAATTAATGAAAAAATGTTAAGAGGCGATCTATGTAGAAGAAAATCAGATCATCTATAAAAAAAGTTATAAAATGTTGATTAAGGAAAATCACTAAAACCACAATAAAACTCCTAAAAACTGTAAAACAACTGCCTTGATTTCAAGCTCAAAATTTACAATTGTTTTGCTTTGATGATAATCCGTATATGATAACAATTCAAATAATTTGAATATGTGTAAAAAAGGGACAAAAAAACCGTCCGATTGACAGCATGCATTGGAAATAAACATTGAATAAGTACAAGATAAATAGAATACTAATTACAAAATGAACATGGATAATAAAACCATTAGTTCCATGGACCTAATTCAGAGTTTAAAGAGTGCTTCAACCAACAATATACGATCCTTTCTATCTCAAACATTCTTATTGTTTCAATATTGTATTAGCAGTTGAAAGATAGTAAGTAATAAAGAGGCAAGAGTAAACGGTAGGATGGTGAATTGCATTCCCATATGAGGTATGGAAGATGTGCACCCTATAAGTTAAGTTAAATGGTGTTTCCTCTATCAGTATAATTGGTCTATCTTTAAACGGTTATGGCGACTTTCTTCTGAACTGTCCTAAAGCTTATTGTGCTACATTTTCATCTATGTAATAAGATGAATTTAGATGTTAATCATCACAGTTAATAATCCAATGATTAATGAATCATATAAATACATAGAAAATAAATACATGGCAAAAAACAAGTCAATTTCGTTGTTTAGACCTCGTTGGGTTGTTAAAATGGTGTTCAATAAGTAAATCAATTAAAATACTTCCAAGCATTTTATTATTGAAACGGAAAGTTAATTTTTTAGAAACATGGGGGGAAAGTCTATAACATGGTGTAAAATTAAAATTTACACCTTCAACATCTTTGAGCCAACAGTAATCTGATTGTAGGAGGGGAGTGCATTTCAATATCGTAAGTACTAATAAAACCAGATAAGTTTAGAAATAAAAACTGGCAATTTGTCCGAGCGGTTAAGGAGAAAGACTTGAAATCTTTTGGGCTTTGCCCGCGCAGGTTCGAATCCTGCAGTTGTCGATTTAAACGTTTATTTTTTTTGACTTTTATATTTTTTACTGTTTGTTTCATTGAACATGTATTGTTTCAACTTGGTACTCTTTACAATTGTTATAAATAAAACACTCGAACTTCAATCCTTTTTATTTCCTGGTTTTTTGTCAAGAGGACATAAAAATTTGAGTAGTTTTATTTTGAGTCTTCAATTGTTTCAAATTCAATCGAACAAATAGAAACGGCCAACACCCAACAGGTATTAATAAATGTTCCAAACACCTTAATATCACCAATCTATTTATTGATACCGGCGATTATGGCATTTGAATATCAACTCTACATCAATGTATATAATTCCTTACGATTAGCAATTACTCAACTGATCATACATGAAAAAAAAAATACAAAATTACACTGATTATTAGATAATTTACAAATTATACTGAAAAATATTTACCTTTTCTGCTATGTAGATCAATTGTCGTTTTTTTGATACTTAATTATGCCCACGTTTTGATGACAGCAGTCGATAGCATTTTTGATACTTCAGAAAGGTTAGGGGTTAATTTTCTATAGTAATGTTGAAAATTTAACATCGTATCAGAGGAAAAGAAGCTGGAAGATTCTGCAATCAATCACTGGGTTAATATGTTGTTGGTCTAGGCTCTTAATATAATTATTCATTTAAATTGAGAATTTTTGAGTCCTTATCCTTGAAATGATGCAATTATTGCTAGAGTAATCTACAATTCATAATCACAATAATAAATATTCTTCAAATGGTTCACATATACTGATGCTTTTGAAGATTCTTAATTCCTTATGATACACTGTCATATAAATGCCTTAATAGTAAATCACTATTAAGAAGTCATTTTATATGATAAAGTATTTAGGAATAAAATCAGTAGGTCAGAATAGTATCAAATACTTAAATTCTGGTATTATGTAAATATATATGAAGTGCAAACTTTCTTTTTAATTGGTTTATAGCTATATATTCTGTTACTCGTGATCATATATAGATTTTTTATCTATAGTTGCTTTCTTGGAAATACCCTAAAATTACTAAAATCCTTAGCATCTATCACTTGCATTTATATCTGTCTAGTATGGTATTTTTACAATCCGAATACAATGCATTTGATTAAGTTTAAAATTTTATTTCATTCGTTCCGAAAATATCGTTTATGTCGTTTATATCGTTTAAAAAAAATATCGTTGCGATCGTAGCTATCGTTTAAAAATTGGTTCAAATCAACGCGAATAATTGATTTTTGTTTTCGGGAGATTCTGCAAAACGTTGTTAATTATCGATAAGTTTTTGACAACATCTCTATTTTCTCCAAGCATTTAAATAAGTGTATAAATCTTATTTGTTTTTCTCTTATGTTTCATATTTAACCCTTTAATATTTTTTCGTTCTACTTTTTAACCTTTTCTAAAACTAAATCATTCAACACTTAATTAAATTTTAAATATGAGTTCAACCGAAAATATTAAACTTGCAGAAAAGAATTTTGCAAAGGATAAAGATTTTGCTAAAGCATTACATGGTAAAGAAGCAACTAAAACAGGTGGTTTAGCAGCTTTAACTAATAAAGATACTGAAGCATCAAAAGTTGCTATCGATGGTTATTTTAAACATTGGGATGGTAAAACTGATGCAGAAGCTGAACAATCAAGATTAGAAGATTATTCATCATTAACTAAACATTATTATAATTTAGTTACAGATTTTTATGAATATGGTTGGGGATCATCATTTCATTTTTGTAGATTTTATAAAGATGAACCATTTGCACAAGCTATTGCAAGACATGAACATTATTTAGCAGCAAAAATGGGAATTACTGAAAATATGAAAGTTTTAGATGTTGGTTGTGGAATTGGTGGACCAGCAAGACAAATTGCAAGATTTACCGGTTGTAATGTTATTGGTTTAAATAACAATGATTATCAAGTTGAGAGAGGTAACGACTATGCTAAAAAATTAGGTTTAGAAGATCAAGTTAAATTAGTTAAAGGTGATTTTATGCAAATGGATTTTGAACCTGAAAGTTTTGATGCAGTTTATGCAATTGAAGCAACTGTTCACGCACCAGTTTTAGAAGGTGTTTATAGTGAAATTTATAAAGTTTTAAAACCAGGTGGTGTTTTCGGTGTTTATGAATGGGTTATGACTGATGAATATGATGAAAATAATGAAGAACATAGAAAAATTGCTTATGGTATTGAAATTGGTGATGGTATTCCAAAAATGTATAAAAAAGAGGTTGCAGATAAAGCATTAAAAAATGTTGGATTTGAAATTTTATATGAAAAAGATTTAGCTGATAATAATGATGAAATTCCATGGTATGCACCATTATCAGGTGACTGGAATTATGTTCAAAGATTAGGTGATTTATGGACATTTTTCAGAACTAGTGGATTAGGTAGAAAAATTACTACATTTGCAGTTTCAACATTGGAGACTTTACGTTTAGCACCAAAGGATTCTGTTAAAGTTACTGAAGCATTAGAAGAAGCAGCAATTTATTTAGTTGAAGGTGGTAAACAAAAATTATTTACTCCAATGATGTTATACGTTGTTAAAAAGCCATTAAACAAATAAATTAATATTAAAAATTTTAGATAGCTAATGTATAATAAAAAAAAATCTTTGTATTCCATTCTCTATAAATATTTATAAGATTATTAATAATATTATGAAACAAGTAATTAAATATGAATGGTAGATGTATTAAATGGTATAAAGTGTTTTGTTAAAAAAAAGGTAAACAGAGATGTAGATGTAAAAAAGAAGGTAAAATATCAACCGAACGATAGAAAAAAATATTCATAAAAAAAAAGTGAGACTGGAAAGGTATAAATTAGAAGAAGAGGTATCATAAAGTTGATTTTTTTTATTAGCAATAAACTCATTATAGTTTTATCTATTAAACTTTTGAGGCAACAGTTTGCTCAGATTGTAATTTCAAAGCATTTCGTTCATAAGATTTGTCCTTACAAATTTTCAAGCCAGAACAGTTATGACTTTCAAGTAATCTATGTTTTGAACAAAATTTTCCTTGACAAAATTGGCAATCACCAACCATTCTAAGCGGTGCAGAAGTACAATTTAAGAAAGAACATTTCTTTGATTTTGATTTTGTTCTAGATTTTGACTTTGATTTCGATTTTGATTTTTTCATAATTTTTTCATCTAAAATAATATCATTTGAATTTATGATATTATCATGATCATCATCTAATATAGCAGAATCTGATAAATTTTGATTTATTATTGGATCATCAATAGTAGTTAAATAAACTGATAAGTTTGGATTTGAATCAAGGTAAGTTGGAGAAATTTTATAAGAAGATAAAGGTTTGGAATAATCTAACTTTATACCACTATACCAGAGATTTATTGAAGAAGATGAATTAATTAAGGGACTTGAAGGCAAAGCGATAAGAGCAGCAATCTTAAGATCTTCAACAGTAGCGTTATCAGGAACTGTAAGAGATAAGAAAGGAATAGAATCTATTTGTGTTTTAACGTTAATTTTCATGATATCTAGTTGTTTTTAATTAAGAGGGATGGAAAAAGAAAGAATAAGAAAATTAAAAAGAAGAAAAAAAAGTGAAAGAAGAAAAGAAATGTTGCTTCTATATATAAAGGCTTATCTTTCAGGATGGCAAATCCTTATACTGTTAAAAGTTTAAGTCAACAGTATAGATTTCCTTACAGCGAATGACTCTACTGCACTTTTACATATTTTTATTAGGTGTTCTGCGTGAGGTGACATAATTACTAATATAGCCATATTTTGGCGGCTCAGCGTTTCAAAAAAAAAAAAAAATTCTTTTTTAAGTCGATCGTCGCAATGTTAAAAAGTTTTATCAAATATACACTGCTTACATTTATTGAAGATTTTATTGGCTGGATTTAAAGTGCTAATTTAGGTTGCTATGAGGTTGAAATAAGAAAAAAATAATTTTTAACAGATTCCTATTGTTATGAGGGGCCAGGAAAGGTACTGTCTGGAGTTTGATGATTTAATTTATATTTTAAATTAGGAGACAAAGCTATCTATTTTATTATGGTTATTTTTTGGTGAACTGGTTAAAGTTTGTCATGATAAAATTTTTTCACACAATAATCATTTTCTTCTTATTGTCCCCTACTCTTTGCTCTTTGCCATTATAGAAACTTCTATTGCTTTTTTATTTCCATAAACACAAGCTTTGAACATATCCAATATTTCAAAGTATTTTTTATTTCATTACCAATTTTTTTTTCTAATAATTCCTAATAAATAATAAAATATCATTCCAATTATCATTGCCACTACTGTTACTACTCCTATTATCATTATTGATATTTTCAATTGCAACATATAATTGAAATTTTCCACATATATATATATAAAGTCATCTTATTCTACTCAACCTACATTATTATTTTATCATGTCTGTAGTTGGTGTCAAACTCTTAATATCTAAAATACTTAAAAATGGGTCTAATAGTACAGTTAATGAAGCAAGTTCATTACTCGATAATTCAAATACAAAATCAACTACAAATGCTACTTTAAATGCCGATACAAATAATTCAAATTCGGGAACCAACGTTGATTCAACGGCAGCAACATCATTGTCTAATGATTTAGAATCTGGTCAAATTAACAATTCAAATAGTTTTGATGATAATAAAGCTCAAAAAAAAAAATCCTTCCCACTGAATTACTTATCAAATGTTGATCCTCGTATAATGAGTGATTTAATTATTGGTTTATCTGATGGTTTAACTGTTCCATTTGCTTTAACAGCTGGTTTATCATCTTTAGGTGATACAAAATTAGTTATAACCGGTGGTATGGCAGAATTAGTATCTGGTGCAATATCAATGGGTTTAGGTGGTTATTTAGCTGCGAAATCGGAAAGTGAATTTTATTTTAGTCAAGTACGTAAAGAAAAACAATTGTTTTTTCAAAATCAAGATACAATAACCGATGATCTTTATGAAATTTTATTAGATATGGGTGCAAGTGAACCTACAGCTGAAAATTTTATTTCTGATTTATCAAAAAATCCTCAAATGATGATTGATTTTATAATTAGATATGGTAAAGGTTTAGATGAACCACCTGAAGGTAGAATTTTATCCTCTGCTTTAACAATTGGTTCTGGTTATTTCTTTGGTGGTTTTATTCCATTAATACCATACTTTTTTTTCGCTTTTGTTAATGAAGCTTTACTTGCTTCAGTAATACTGATGTTGATAACGCTTTTCTGGTTTGGTTATTTTAAAAGTATAATTTCCATGGGTGAAGATGTTTCAACTCTGACGAGAGTTCTGGAAGGTTTTCAAATGGTTCTAATTGGTTCTATAGCCGCAGGTTCAGCTTGGTCTTTAGTTTATTTAATTGACAACTGATACCTACATTACTTACAATTTAGCTTTTCGCATTGAAATTATCTTATAAATAAATTTAGAGTTTTCTTAATCAATATACTACTGATATTAGAAATTTGTAAACATTAAATAAATTGATAAAACTGAAAATGTAATTTTAAAATGATAATATTTTTTGATTAATAAAACTAATTAGTTGAAATCATAATAATTTTTAATCTTATGAGCCTACCAGTGTTGCTTGCACAGATAGCGCTTAATATAAAATCTAAATTCCACAGTTTTATAGAGGTAGGCGTCATTTATTGGCTCAACATAATAACCTTTGACCTTTGACCCGATCTTGACGGTTTATTGTATTTTTCTCTTCATATCTATTAAATTATTCAGTTACATATACACAATGCTATTAAAGATTGCACGTCATCAAAACCAATGTTCAATTAAGATATTGAATCAATTTTACAACACATTTCGCAAATATTCTTCCTCATTGAAACCATCGCCTGTTGCATTTGTATTTGACATTGATGGCGTTTTAATGCAATCCAAAAATCCAATTAAACCCCATGCATCATTGACGCTATCAAAACTGAAACAACTGAAAATTCCCTTTATTTTATTAACTAATGGTGGTGGACAAACAGAAAGTGCCAGAATCGAATTTTTGAATAATTCTTTATCAATCAACAGTAATGATAATTCAATATCTGAATTTGATTCAGGCATGGATATAGATTCAATTCCAAATTCATTACTTAATGTTAATCAATTAGTTCAATCTCATACACCAATGAAAAATTTAACATCTAAATTTAAAAGAGTTTTGGTTATTGGTGGTATAGATCCATTAGCAAGAGATGTTGCATTAAATTATGGATTTAAAGAAGTTATTAGACCAATTGATATTGTTAGATCAACTCCAAATGTTTGGCCATATACTAGATATACAAATCATGAATTAACCCAACATTCTTTATCACCAGAAATTTCAAAAATTAATTCAGATCCGATTGATGCAGTTTTAGTTTTCAATGATCCAAGAGATATGGGTACAGATTTACAAATTATAATTGACGTTTTAAATTCAGAAGCAGGTCTTATTGGTACAAGACGTGATTTAAATAGTAATATCCCAAGTGTACCAATCATATGGAGTAATATGGACTTGTTATGGAGTACGGGATATCCAATTCCAAGATTTGGTCAAGGTGCATTTAGATTATCTGTTAGAGAATTATATAAAGAATTAAATGATGGATGTGAATTAGATGATTCTGTTTTGGGTAAGCCATGGCCTGTGAGTTTTGCATATGCTGAATGGGTACTTGGCGAAGAATGGAGACGAATTAATGGTAAAAACAAACAAACTAATGAAGTTCCAGAATTAGGTGTTAAACCAACTGAAAAATTATTTGAGAAAGTTTATATGGTTGGTGATAATCCTCAATCTGATATTAAAGGTGGCAATGATTATGGTTGGGAGACAATTTTAGTTAAAACAGGTGTTTATAAAAATGGCGATTTTGAACGTAATCATAATTTAGCAAAGCCTACATTAGGTATTTTTGATAATGTTTGGGATGGAGTTAATGCAGCATTAAAAGTCAATGGGATCAAATAAAAGTTTGTATTGTTATTAAAAAAAATTAAAAGTTTTATTTTGATATGCAGTTCTATAGGTTATTTAATTATTTATTTATTTAAACTACTTAGAAAAAGTTTCAGAAAGAGCAGATACTATATAAAAAATTAGTGAAAGAATGATTGATTGCGAATGTTTTATTTATGTCTATGTTTGCAAAGTAAATTAAGCCAGTCCGTTTAATTTCAAAGCAGCCATAACACCTTCTTTAACATTTGGGAAAATACCTAAACTAGGTTTTGAAATTTCAGGATTTTTCTCAAAATCACCATCTTGATAAACACCAGTTTTAACTAAAATTGTACCCCAATTATAATTATTACCACCAGTGATATCAGATTCAGGATTATCACCAACCATATAAACTTTTTTAAAAGGTGAAACAAGTGGAGGATCATTTAATTCAGGTAAACATAAATTACCAGGTTCTTTATTACCTAATAAAACATTTCTCCAATCAATTAAAATATGATGAGCATAATCATAACAAACCTTTTCAGGTTTACCTAAAGTTAATTGTTGTAATTTTTTACCATTAATCTTTTCATAAATTGTTGAAACAGAGATTTTTAAAACGCCCATTGCAAATCTTGGTTGTTTATATTCATTTGACCACAAGAAGTCATTATTAGAGAAAATTATTGGTATACTTGGTTTTTCAGATTTATAATGACGTCTTGTACCTAAAACACCATTTTCTGAATTTAATAAGTCTAAAATTATTTGTATTTCTGCACCGATTGCTCTTGAATCATTAAAACATAAAATTGAATCTATTGGTAAATTTTCACCACAGTGATCATTATCAACATCTAATTTTGTTATATTTGGATCTTTACCCCATTCTTTTATTTGTTCATCAGTAAACATATGATAAGGCCAAATTGTTGGATTTGCTCTAATTACATCAACTGGTCTTATTACATCTTCAAAACCATATTTTTCAGCTACTTCTCTAACATCATCTTTTGGTCCACCACAAACCAAAACTCTTTTATGATGAGGTATTAAAGTTTTCATTGGAGTATGAGCTTGAATCAATTGATCTTCATGAATTGGATATTCAGTTAATTGTAAAGTTTTATTTATAAAATCAATTCTTTTCTTTTCAGTCATACCACCACCATTTGTTAATAAAACGAAGGGAATTTTATTTTTTGATAAATGATTTATAATATCGGTTGCTTCAGCAATTCTCTTTTTACCTTTTAATAAAACACCATCAATATCGAAAACGAAACCAATATCTTGATTGCTTTTTAAATTTCTAGCAATTTCTTTGACAGGTGTTGATAATGGAATGATTGTTTCAGTCATGGTGTAGTATATTTATATATTTTCTTATATTCTTTAGTTTATAATTTGAATTAATGATAGTCAGATGTCAAAATTAACAGGGAGTTAATTTCAATTTAATCAATATTATTTATGTTTGGGGAACAAAGAACAGCAAAAGAAAAAAGAAAAGAAGAAAAGTGAAATAAAAAGAAAAGATAGTTTGCGATTTTTCAATGAAGAAGGGAAATAAAAAACGAAGGGGAAACGTTGTCTCTTTAAATAAATTTCAGAAGATTAAAAAAAGAAAAGAAGACGAAAAAAAGTTTATCAATAAAACTTTGTTGCGCCTTAAAACAGGTTGTCAAACTGATAAAAATGGTAAAATGTCTATCATAAACTAGTTAGAAAAATTAAAAGACCTCGTTTCAATCCGGTCCGTTTGTCAGTTATCTCTCTCTTCTCATGTCCGAAATTTATTAATTTGGTTACTTTTTTACAGTTAATGCTTTATGCCTTCTTTTGCTAAATGCGTCCTTTATATTTATCAATAACACCTTCATACTTAAGGGTTTGTATGTTAAATAATTTTTGTAACGATAATAAACCAATATATTAACTATTAACCATGTGATTAACATTTAGCAGTGAGTGCATTTAAATCTCTCAATAGAAGAACTCAATGATGTCAGCGGTACATAATTTGATTGTATTGCATGCATGTAATAAAAAAAACTTTTTAAAGTTCTGCTTCTGGAAGTGACATACACGTGACGCCATATTACGTAAGCCACACGTGAATTAATAATAAAATTAAATTTATTTTATTAATTTGTAATTTATTTAAATATAAAAAATAATTAAATATTACCTGTTGCCGAGAATGTTTGTCTACTCGCCACGATTCTCTATTTCTATCGGTTTAGTCTTCTAATTTGCCACACTCGCCACATTTATAAACTTTTATTTTCGGAGTTGCCGTTTGGGGAATAATAAAGAACCAAATTTTTTTTAAGTAGCTAGGGCAGGTCATTTATATATAAATATATATATATATATATATATATACGTATTTATTATGACAAGGCCTCAGATTTGATGAGATTAATTGGTTCATCGGCTCTTGAATTTATCTAGCTTCTTTTAACGCTTCCATTAAACTTCTTTTTTTCTTATCAATTGCCTCAATTGTTAAAATCAAAACAATGAATAACGAAAAGATAGATATTGAGGCACAACCATTGGTGTATTCTTCAAAACGTAACAATAATTATACTATCTATACAGTATGTAAATTATTTAGTCTGATTTACATAATTTCTCAAATTTTGTTATGGTTTACCTCATATTCGATATCTCCAAACTCAAATATTGATTATAATATCAGTAAAGAAATTCTACTTAATTCATTAAAAGAAAATAAAGCTGGTCAATGGTTATATGATTATACAAGAGATAATCAATTAGCTGGTACAAATTTAAGAATGGTTAATTATACTTTAGATAGATTTAAAGACTTAGGATTAGAAGATTCTTATATTGATCAATATACAAGTTATCTTTCTTATCCAATTGAACAGTCACTTAATTTAATCAATAAAGAAAAAGATAAAATTATTTATACACCAACTTTAATTGAAGATGAAATTGATGAAGATCCAAACTCTTTAATTCATGTTCCTGCATTTTTAGGTTATGCAGCAAATGGTAATGTTACAGCCGAATATGTTTATTGTCATTTTGGTCGTTATGAAGATTTTAAAAAATTAACTGATTTAGGTGTTGATTTGAAAGGTAAAATTGCAATTATTAGATATGGTCAAATTTTTCGTGGTTTAAAAATTAAATTTGCTCAAGATAATGGTATGATTGGTGTTTTACTTTATACTGATATTTATGATGATGGTGAAGTTAATGAACAAAATGGTTTTAAACCTTATCCAAAAGGTTTTGCTCGTAATCCATCTGCAATTCAAAGAGGTTCAGCTCAATTTTTATCAATGATGCCAGGCGATCCAACAACACCAGGTTATGCAATTAAACCTGGTGAAGATAAAGAAAGGAAAGATCCTTATCATTCAATTCCAAAAATTCCTGCATTACCAATTTCTTATAAAGAAGTTAAACCAATTTTACAAAAATTATCAGGTCATGGTCCAAAAATTGATGATTGGGAAGGTTTAGTTGAAGATTTTGATTATTCAATTGGTCCAAATCCAAAATATTCATTAAATTTATATAATAATCAAGATTTCAATATAAATATTGTTAATAATATTATGGGTAAAATTAAAGGTGAAGATGATAGTAAATTTATACTTATTGGTAATCATCATGATTCATGGACACCAGCAGCTGCTGATCCACATTCAGGTTCTGCAACCTTATTGGAAATAATTAGAGCATTTGGAGATTTAACGAAGACTGGTTGGAAACCAAAATTTTCAATTGTTTTTGCTAGTTGGGATGGTGAAGAATATGGTTTAATTGGTTCAACTGAATTTGCAGAATATTATGAAGTTCAACTAAAGAAAAGTTGTATTGCATATATTAATACCGATGTTGCAACAGTTGGTTCAATTTTAACAATGCATTCATCGCCATTGTTAAATCAAGTTTTATTAAAGAGTTCAAAAGAATTGAATTATCCGAATTCAACCATTTCATTATATGATCATTTTATTGAAAATGAAGGCAAAATTAAGACTTTAGGGTCAGGTTCTGATTATACTGTATTCTTAGAACATATAGGTATTCCATCGGTTGATTTAGGATTTAAAAATGATTTAAAAAATTCAGCTGTTTACCAATATCATACATTATATGATTCAATTCATTGGATGGAAAAATTTGGTGATCCTGATTATGTTTTCCATAATTTAATGGCTAAGTTCATTTCATTAATTATATTACATTTATCTGAGGAACCTATTTTAAGTTTAAGAACTAACGATTATGCAATTGGTCTGACTAACTATTTCAATGATTTAAAAATTCCTAAAAAATGGTTAAAAGAAGATGGAGGTGATAAAAAAAATAAATTGTTATACTCTAAGCATCATAGCAAAAATGATCAACATCATTATTATCATCATCATCATGATCTTAAATTATTAATTAAAAAAGTTGAAGATAAATTAAGTAAATTAAATGATCAAACTTTGAATCTTGATGCTTATTTAGAAAAATTAATCAATCAACATAAAAATTGGGATAAATTATCTTATTGGGAAAGAATTAAATTACATTTTAAAACAAAAATTAAAAATGTAGTGTTACTATACTTTGAGAGACATTTGATTCATCAAGAAGGATTAAACAATAGACCATGGTTTAAACATGTTGTTTATGCAAGCGGTAGATATACTGGGTATAAAGGTCAAGAATTGCCTGGATTAGCTGAAGCTATTGAAGATAATGATGTAAGAGATTTTACTCATAGACTAAGACAATTTGATGGTATCTTATCAAAATTGCTTGGACTTACCTCTTAAGTTTATTATAATTATTGTGTCGAATCGATTCCTTTTCTATTGTTTATTGAATTTATTGAATTAGTTTTATTATAAATAATTATTGTTTTTTTTCATGAAATTAATTATTGATATTATTATTATAATTATCATCATTGAGTGAATTTGTTAATTTCATTCTTTGATCTTTTAATGTTTTATGATAATCTGAAATTTCTTTAAATATTTCAATTAATTGATTTAATTTTTCATCAACATCTGATAAAACTTGACTTGTTTCTATATCTAGCATATTATTATTTGGAGAAGCCCATAATTTTTTAATTGTATAACAATTTTTGAAAATTTTAATTAATTTTTGAATATCAGATGTATATTCATAAGTTTCAAATAAATCTAATGGTAATAAGTTATCAACTAAATTATTTAATTCAGTATCATTAGAAATTTCATCTTCTAATAACTTTAATGTTTCATATTGAGCATATTGATCATTATTATTAAAACCAAAATTATTTATAATTTCATAATCAATATCTTGAATTTTTTTATTTTGAAAGAATGTAATTTCTTCATCTCTTATATCACGTATAATTTGTGTTGTATCAGTTGTTTTCAATAAAGAATTCGTAAAGATTCCAGATGTTTTAAATTCATATTGATTTAATTTATCAAGTTGATCCTCAATTGTTTTAAATTGAGTCGTCATAAATATTGTTTGATTGTTGTAGAATCAAATTGAATATAATATTTTTTAAATTTTTGGAATAATAAAATTGTAAACATACGCTGATCTGATAAGATAGGAAAAATTTGTATGGTTGTATAATTTTGTTTTGTTTTGTTCTGGATTCGAGATTCAGGATTCGAGATTCGAGACTCGAGACTCGTGATTCTAAAATTATTTTTTTATTTTATTTACAATTTAAAGAATCAAAGAATTAAAGGTTTCAAAAATTAAGGATACACAGGGGACATGTTGATTATACCAGTTATAAGGAGATAAAATTTAAATATGTAAATTATATATTAATCAAATGATGCATTAATTAATGCATGTATTGAATCAGAATTAGTATAATTAATTAAAGCTATAAAAGAAACATTTTTAGTATTATTAATTGATTCATTTAAAATTGGAGAAACATAAGTTATAGAATTAAATTTTGGATCAGGTTGATTATTGTTATAAACAGCACCGATTTGATCAGGTAAATTTAATTGTGTAATATTAGATTTCATTTCACAATAATTAGTTGAATTTGCAGAGGAGTTTATGAAAGAACTCGAAGAATTTGAAGCCCATAAAATATTATCTTGGCTTTTATATTGAAAGACAGAAAGATTATTCCAAGGTGCATAATAAGTTGGAATGTTAATAAACACCTGCTTATTTGTG
>JAMAJE010000004.1:0-286380 GCA_023629255.1 Pichia sp. PB3310 | reverse complement strand
TAGTTTAATTATTTTAAGTTGTATAAAAACTATTAATTAATATAAGTTATAAAAATATTTTCAAAATTACCTAGTTAAGTTGATAATCATTCATTAGTTTGTATAATTGTAGTATTTTTCGGTCCCATAAATCTATGATTTGTATGCACAATTAAAAAAGATTATACAGTTGATTAAGGATAATTTTTTAATATTTTTTATTTTTTAGTATTTTTTATTTTTTAATTTTTAATTTTAATCATATTTTTCTCAGTTCTCTTTGAGATTTTAGTTTTTCTCTTAATCTGGTGTATTTATTTGTATATTATTAATTATTAACTATGATGTTTTTTTTACCCGGTTTTAATTTTTTTTCATAACTATTTACCAATAAGGAAACAGATAAAGAAAGTATTTTATTGATTTGTTATAACATTTATTATTATTAATATGACATTATCCAATCCTAATGAAAATACTAGGAATAAAGATACAGAGCAAAATGTTGATATAAATCGAGATAATAACAATAGGTTAAATAACGAAATATTAGATGTTGATGAAGAAGTTAATCAGTTAGTGAATAACTCTAATCATAATAACAATAATAAAGATGTTGACTTTAATATTGATATTGAAAATCTAGAAAAGTTTGATGAAATTGAAGCAATTGATACGATAATTAATAATATAGAAATTAATGATAGTCAAACTGATTTTCCAACAATTGAAGTAATTGAAAAAGTTCAACAAATTAGGAAAAAAAGACAATTTTCAACAAACGAAGATGAAGAAATGTCAAGATTAGAATTTCAACAATGGACGTCAGGATTTTTAAATGATGATTTAGAAGAAAATGTCAATGTTAATGTTGATGTTAACATTGATGATGTTGAAGTTGAATATGGATTCCCACAGACTACAGCTGCACATTTTACTGAGATAATTGATGATAGTAATTTAAATCATATAAATAACGTGAATAATATGAATAAAAGGAAAAAAGTGATTAAAAAGTTGATTACTAATGATGCTACTACTGTCAATATTAGTAATGATACAACTAATAATAAAAATAATAATAATAATGTCTACGGTAATAATAAAAATATTGTTATAAGGGCAAAAGAAAAAGAAAAAGATAGAGATGAAGAAAATGTAGATCCGGAATTAGCAAATTTGGATACTATTGTTAATGAGGAGATACTGCATGCAAGTTTACATTACTTAGATAATAAAAAAGATGACGATGATAATAACAAACTTATTGATAATAAAGAAAATGAAGAAGAAAATTTGGCGGTTGAAGAGGTGAATAGAGTAGTTCATCAAGCGGTTGCTGCTGTTGTAAAAGAAGAAACCAGGAAAGAAGAAAATGATACCGATGTTATTGCAGCAGCCGTTGTTGCAGCTGAAAAAGCAGTTAGGAAACGGTTACAGTATGATGGTTTAAATGACAAAAAATTTGAAATATTTGTCAACGAAGATTTAAGCAATGAAAGTAACGATATTAGTGAACCTTTGGTCACTGAACATGGATTTAAAAATAATAAAGTTAAGACTAAAACCATATCTAAAGCGAAAAGTGATAATAAAAAGAAAGTTAGAGACAAGGTCAAAGATAATAAAACAGCTAAATATAAGAATAATGAAGGCACTACTAGTTTTGAAAAGCTAGATGATAGTGATGATAATAAAGAAAATCAAAATAAGATGAAATCTGCTGATAAATCTAATGTCGATACAAACACTACTAACGAAAATAGTATCATTGCAAAGGAAGAATTAAATGCGGCTATTGAGAAGGCACATGCTGTTGTTGCCGGTAAAACTAGTGGGCGGTCATTTACAACAGCTGAAACTGAAGCGATTGACGTATTTATTAAGGAGTATGAGAAAATTCATGGAATGAGCCACGAAATGTTTTTACAGCGTATTTGGGGGAACCAACGTGTTAAGGATCGTTTCTGGGAGATTTTGCAAGATGTGCTTCCAAATAGAACCAGATCTTCATTATACAAACATGTAAGGAGAACTTATCATATATTTGAGAAACGAGGGGTATGGACACCTGAAGAAGATGCACAATTGGCAGAACTTGCGGTTACTTTTAACGCTCGATGGAAGGTAATCGGCGAACAATTACAGCGTATGCCTGAGGATTGTAGAGACCGTTGGAGAAATTACGTAAAGTGCGGTAATGTAAGAAACGTTAATAAATGGACATCTGAAGAAGAGGAACAACTTGGTAGGATTATTGCAGATATATTAGAAGAAGGTCGTGGAAAAGAGACGAAGGGTGTACGAGAAGCTCAAGTTGCTCCCACAATTAACTGGAATACTGTAAGTGAACGCATGGGCGGTACACGATCAAGAATTCAATGTAGGTATAAATGGAAGAAGCTAATGCGTACGGCAAGCGTAGCAAAGTTACGTACTATGCCTCGGAGTATGCAAGAGTGGCTTCTGGGTAAAATTGTGACTCTTGCACAAGACGATCCAAATTTAGAAGCCAATTTAGATTGGGATGCACTTGCAATGAGTGTTCCTAATGGGAAAGATATTTCAGGGGAAGAAGTATTATGGAATGGTGTAGATTTGAATGTATGTTTCCAACGTTTACGTGCACAAATTGATGGTTGGCGTGGTATGAAGATGGGAGAAGTGGCTCAAGTTGTATTACAAGGATTTAATGTAGGAGAATGCGCCGATCGACTTGAAAATGAAAATTAAAAGAAGTTTTAAATAAATAGAGAAAGATAATATTATTATAAATTATTAAAACATTAAAATATTAAGACCGATATCACCCACATACTAAATTTTTTTAGCTTTTCAAAAATTATGTTCATTTCTCTTTGTAAAAGAATTAATTTATAATGTATTAATATAATTATACTACTTACTAATAATCATTGAATTATTACCAGCATCTATTTTTCACCTTTACTTACATACACCATTTTACAATTTTTCAAAGTTTTGAATTGAGATCAGGATCTGAATTTTTTCCTTCTCCTGCTACATTTTTTAAGCTAAAAGGTGTGATTTTCACAACTGTTTAATGTTGCATTGATATATCTTATTTTTCATTAGATTTTTGTATTATAGTATCACTGTCAGCAATTATTACAATATGACTGCCATCAAATCTAATCAAATATTAGAGCCTCCAACAATTTCTCAAGATCCTCCGAAAAAAACCCGTAAAAGAAATAGAGTTCCGATATCTTGTGTCATTTGTCGGAGACGTAAAGTCAAATGTGATAAACAAAAACCACAATGTTTAAACTGTATCAAAAACAATGTTCAGCATTTATGCCATTATTTGGAACCAAAATGGGCACAGCCAACAAATTCCGAGTCATCAAATCCACTCGAACTAAGATCATCTGTTGAAACAAATTCAAATTCAATAGTGAAGCTTGAAAATAATAATGATAATAATATCACTACTAATATTAATAATAATCCAACTGCCCAATTAGAAACTGAGTTAGATTTATTGAAAACAAAAATACAAGCTTTAGAATATGAAAATATAGAATTAAAAAAAAGATTAATTGTATCACCAGCAAATTCTAATATGACCAATCAAAATACTGATAACATTAATAATCAATCAAACCTAAATATAAATAGCATCAGGATTAAGTCTCAAGATACTGATGATGTTCTTGATTCAATTTATAATTCCAACATTTTATTCATAGCTCAAAAAAATTCTCAATATAACATACCGATAACATATCAAATCAGTGTCTTTTCTTGGATGTTTATGGTTAAAAATGATTTATATCTAAATGATTTATGGATGAAAATTTTAAAATTAAGACAACATTATGAATATTATTATAATTCGAAGGGTAGCTTGGAAAAAAATATGATTTCTCATTATAAAAATTATGATAACAAATTAAGTAAATTTAAAAATTCAGATGATATAAAAACTTCTTATATATCGCAAGATAAAACAAATGAACATACTAGTAAATTAAAAAAATTTCTAGAAAAAAGTTTGAATTTGGAGAAATCAACCGATAATAGTATTAAGACTAGTATTAGTAACACCAAAAATAACAATAAAAACGAAATTGAAATCATTTCATCTCCTTCAGTGATAACAAAGTCTAGTTTAAGACCATTAAATCCTCAGCTGCAGAACGTTTGTCCAGTAACTGGGGTTGTCGGTGTTTGCCCTATGGGAAATTCTCTAAATACTTTTGAAAATAACGAACAATTGAAAAAATCAATTGATAAAGATTTAATAAACAAGAATCTAATTGATGCTGGAAAAGATAATGCTTCATTAATACCCAATCAGAGTGATAAAAAATCAATTCAAAGAAATAATAGCAATATATTGAAATTTAACAAATGTCCTGTGTTAAATCCAAATGACAGTTCCATATTGACTTCTAAAAAAACGGATGCTGAGTTGGATAGTGATAATGATGAATTATTAAAAGATAATAAAATTTGCCCCCTAATGGTCGGAGATGCAAAAGCTTTATTTAAAGAAAAATTATCCAAAATGAATATAAGTGCTTTGCGTGAATCTTATATTAATAGAAAGAAAACTGTATCTCCTTCTCCGGCAAAATCAAAAGGTACTCCTATTATACCGTCAAGTCCGAATACCCCAATGTCTGAAATTAAACCACAAGATACAGAAAAGTTGAATAATTTTGTACCAATTGCAATCAAACCAGAGCCGTCATTGTCTTCACGGCAAAATAGTAATAAACGAAAATTTAATTCCAATGATGATAGATCTTCAAATACAAATAAACTTAAAAAATTGAAATCAATTTCTCCAGCTGCTATAAAATCAATCAATTTTAATAATATAAAACAAGTCATAACCGTATTTGAACAATATTTACCATCAAAAAAAGTTATTGGGTTATTACTTGACAGATTTTTTGATAAAATTTATATTTATATGCCTTACATTGATGAAAGTTCTTTTAGACATAAGGTTTCTGTAATTCTAAAGTTATCAGATTCAAGTACTCAAAAAATAAAATTAACTTCAATTGGTACTCAATACTGTGAAGAATTTTTAATCGTTTGTTTACTGGTAATTATGATCAGATTAAGTTGGCTAACTTTACCTGAAAAATTGATACCCGGTTTAAACCAAAACGAATTGGTATTAATAAAACCTGAAAATTTCGTGTCTTTTGTATTAGTTGATTTAGTCAAAGAGATTTTTTCGAACTCAAAAATAATGTCCAAGCCTTCGATTATAATTTTTCAAGTTGGTTTGTTTTTAAAAATATACTCAACAGTTTCTCCAGAAGATGGTTTTGATACTGATGATTCATATACCAGAAATAATTCTTATAATAATAATATTAATAATGTCAATCAAAGTAATGTTAGTACACCAAATCCACTGTCATCTGCTACTGTTAATGATTTACCAGATGATTTAACAAATGAATCACCCAATATGAATTCTCCGAATTTTATTGCAATGTTGGTACAATTAGCTCAGACAATCGGGTTGAATCGAGATCCTTTAAATTTTAAAAATTTTCATCCCAATCAAAATGATAATGATATAGCAATTTCAAGGTTGTTCAAAAAAAGACATTTATGGAGAAAATTATGGTATGGATTAGTTTTCATGTCAATTGAAGCAAATTTAAGTTTGGGGGATTATTTAAAAGGCTTACCTATTGAAATTGAATTAGATCCAACATTAGGTAGTTCAGTTAATAGATTATGGGATTGCAGATTGCCTGGAGGAATTGAACAGGGAGTTTTAGAAAATTCTTTTGAAAACGGTAAAGCTTTACAAAAAGAATTATGCGTCGTTCAAATTTTTAGAGAATCAATCAACTCTTACAAATGGATTTACAAAGGTATGAAATTACTATTTGATGTTGATAAACCACCGACAACACCTGAGATCGAAAATGTTATAGTAAAGTTAAGTGAAATTATCTGCGAAAAATCTAAATTTGGTTATGGAATTGATTTAATTATGGGAGATCAAGAAATTGTTAATCCATTCAGGGCAAGAAATTCATCAGTTTGGATTAAAAAATATACTAAACAAATAAAAGTTTTAAGGCTAAAGGTTCACTTGATTGTTAAAAATATGTTATTTACGCTTAATTATTTATTATTCCTGAATCATGAACAAAAACTAAGTAAATTATTAGGTCAAAAAAATGCATCGATAGAAAAAATTGAAAAGCAAAGACAATACATTGAAATTTTCTTTGAAGCATCATTATTATCGTCAATTGAAAGCTTTAAATTATTTGTTCAATTCATGGATGAGAACGATAAAGTTTTTCCAAATTGTAGTACAGACTTATTAATCTATCCATTTTTAATGATTTTGAATCATAGGTCTCATGAATTTTTGATCTCGCTAGTTTTAAGAGTTCAACAAAGCTCTCCAGTTATAATGGAGATTTTAAAGAAGAACAAAATTGATCCAAAGGAATTGCAAAAGCGATTATTTACATATTTAGAAACGTTTATCGAAAGATTGGATATTTTAACCAAAAAATATTATTACGCATGGATTTTGAAAAGATTAGTTAAATTTTTTTATAATATTTTGACAAATTCACAAAAATTATTCAAATTAAATTTTAAGAAAATGAATGTTAATGTCCCTCAAAATATCCATAGCAAAAGTAATGGTCAAATATCCAATAATTTGAAAACTAGTAAGAAAAATGAAAATATCAGTAAAACTGGTGAAAAATCTGCATTTGAAATTGCATTTGGTACATCAAAACTGCCACCAGTCACAGACTACACACATGATGATAGGAGAGAAATCAATTTCAATCCTACAATCAGCAACTCAGAAGTACTTATGCCGGCTAGTATTAGTAATAACAATTTAAATGTTGGAAATGGTTTAGTGGATTCAATGTTTCAAAATATGGAAAATGATTTAAATTTTTGTAATTCTGGAAATATCTCACCATCAAATAATGTGATAAATCAAATGGTGAACTACAACGGAATGACAAAGTTTGGTAGTAATAACGCAAACACTACTGATCATTTAAATACCAGACCTACACCAAAATTATCGGGTTATATACGTAACGACAGATATAACAACACAATTAATGAAGAACTAACAGCGTTGTTTGATGATCAATTCTTAAGTGATATTGGAAGTTTTGCATTGCAAAGTATTGAAAACACTGGTTTGTTGGGTTTACATAGGGGATTAAGCAGTGATACAATATCACCAAGTCCGAATTTGGACATTTTAAACAATACAGAGTTACAAAATATGAATTTTAGTAATATTCCAAACATGCCACACAATAATTTGCAAGGAAATTCTGCAAATAGTATTAATATTATCAATAACGCTGATGTTAATAATTATGCTAACAATAATTCATCAAATTTAGAAATGAGTAACATGTTGAACTCTCAAATAATAAATGACATAACTACGATGAACAATAATAGAGGTGAATTATACAATTCACTAAACGAGATTGACTTTACTAATGTTGATTTTAATACACCTTTGGATACCCTAGCTTATGGATTTGACCTTAATTTTGCAAGTGATAACAATGTAAATAATAATACTACAAGAAGTTATAGGACCAATGCCAATTCAGGGTCTACACAACGTAATGATGGTCAGTCGTTGGATACGAATGGTACTTCAGGCCTTGGTAGCTGGAACTTTTTTTAAAGTAAGTGTAATTAATGAATTGTAGTATAGAATATATTTTAATAGAACATATGCGGTTTTAGACGGCAGAGAACTGATAGATAATATGTGATGTCAATCATGATTACTTAAATACCTAAGTTGAAATTTCCGATTAACTCCGATCACCTCCCGTATTAATAGAGCGTAGAGAGTTAGAAATTATAAATATTATTATTACATGCGATAAACCCTAGCGAAGATCAAAGGCGTGTGTGTAACATCTTGTTTTGATCTCTTTTTCATGCTTTAATGACAGTTTGTTCATTTTTTTGAATGTCTTTATTCTGATTAATAAATTCTTTTCACAGTTAAAAATTGAAAATGCTCAATGCTCAAAATCTGAGTACCTCAGAAAGCACAGATATCTCCGAAATATCACAAAAAATTCCCGAAAATGTGGACCCTAAAAACGGTAATGCCAAATCTGATAGTTCTCAAGTTACAAATAAAGTGGCAAAGCCAAAGTCGAAAAGAAATAGAATGCCGTTATCATGTACAGTTTGCAGGAAAAGAAAAATAAAAGTATGTTACAAAATTAGGACCAAAAAGTAGATTTTAAAAATGTGAATCTAACTATTATTATTATTATTATTATTATTATTATCATGACTTACTAACAAGCTATGTATAATTTCTTTTATTACAGTGTGATCGTAAAAGGCCATATTGTGATTCTTGCCTGAGAACTAATTCTATGGAGGAATGTCGCTATCATGAGACTAACTGGGCATCTGCAAATGGCGAAAAGGTCACATATATGAGAACTCTGGTTAAGAAGAATTCAACTATAGAATCAGTATCTATACCTAATAACAGTGAAATTTTTGAGAAT
Source organism: Pichia sp. PB3310 (assembly GCA_023629255.1). Taxonomy (NCBI): domain Eukaryota; kingdom Fungi; phylum Ascomycota; class Pichiomycetes; order Pichiales; family Pichiaceae; genus Pichia; species Pichia sp. PB3310. The sequence goes on along the minus strand of JAMAJE010000004.1, from coordinate 277,849 downwards.
AAACTCCAAAATACAACAACTAATAAATCACTGCAAGTTAACTATAATGTTGTTGAAGTTACTCCCGAATCAGGTAAGGCCACAAGTATCCCATCATTTAATCACCCGAATACCACCTCTCTACCCCGAATACCACAATTGGCATCGAATCTTCGAAATACATATAGCTCGCCACTACACACAACATTACCACTGACACAAATGACATTGCCATATAAACCAGAAATTCAATCACTTGTATATAAATTAAAAGAATCTGAATTTCAACGTAATACACAAGGTGACTTCCCTTCTTTATTTTCCAACTCGAGTTGTCCAAATATATTGAATTCATTAGATCCACCGCTTAGTTCACAAAACAATTTGCAAAATAATCTCAATAGTGCTACTTCAAATAACATTTCCAATCATAATTCAGTATACTCAAATATTTTAGATACAAACAATGAAAAAAATAATAACAAGGCTGTTAGGAGTGTGAACTTAGACGCAAATGTGGATAGTAGCAATAGCATAAATAGCAGTTATAGTTGGAATCAGACTGCAAGAGGAAGTAATACGGCAAAAACAAATACGGTGAATTGTCCGAATGGAATTAAGAGTAATATCATTTCTTCATTGTATAACAAATTAGACATAAAAGATGATGAAACCATCAATTTCCATGAAGGTTTCCAGCCAATGATGTACAAATTTGCTAGGATAAATAATTTTGGACCATTGGCATGGAGTTCGATGATTTTAAAAGATCCACTTGTGAGACCGATTAGGGATGAAGTTTTACAGAACAAAGAAAAGGGAATGTTAGCAGCTCCAACAGGAAAAATCGATTCGCAGCATAAAAACAGATTTTTAAAATATCTTGGAGTTGATGACATTAAACCAATAAAAATTGAACCAGGAGTAAAAGATGAAGAAACCTTGTCAAACAATAAAACTGACCGTGTTCCGACATATGAAAATGAAAATGCTAATCTCCCATTCAGAACTGACGGAAGTCCAGAAAATGTTGCAGTTCATTCAATTCCGTGTGTTAATGAACGATTGGTTTTGCAACAAATATTAAAGGTACTACCGAACAGAAAAGTAATTTGGCTATCAGTTAAAAGATTTTTTGAACGAGTATATCCAATTTTACCATATCTTGACCAGTCTTCATTTATTTATGACGTTGAAAAGCTAATAGGTGGAAATCATTTTAAAGATCTTGAAAATGCGGAAAAAATTCAACATATTTATATAACCAAAAGATTAGATTTTGCAATTTTAGGTACACTCCTTTTAGTTTTAAAATTGTCTGAAGAATCATTGATAATTGATGAAGAAATTGAGGATGATTCGATAGTAAGAACTCCAAATGAACTTTATTTACTAAAACATCCGAATGATTCAAATATCATAAACGTTGCCCAATTATGTCTAAATCAATTTAAATTGTTGAGGAAATGTGCATTACCAATATTTCAATTTGCTCTTTTGATGAAAGAATATGAAAACTTAAACGGTTTAGCAGATGGTACGAATGCAGACTCGCAAATTTTTATTTCTTTGTTGATTCAGATGGGTATAGCAATTGGTTTAAATAGAGATCCCAGTAAATTTGATATAATTGTTAGTAAGGGTAAATTGGGTAATTTATGGAGAAAAATCTGGTTTAGGTTAATTGCAATGGATACAAAGCAATACATTTTATTTGGTACGAGTAAAACTGTTAATCCTGAATTTTCAGATACAAAATTACCCACATTTGATGAAGAATCTTCAAACATTGATAATTATGACTTGGAAAAAATTGTGATTGAAAAAATCAAATTACATCATAAATTTGACTTGATCATGATTGATCTTGCGGATTATTTATGCACGTTTAAAACTGAACCAAACTCTAAAGTTTTGCTTGATAAGGTGTTAGATTTGGAAAATATGATCCGTGATACATTTGGAAGTGTTAATGATATTCTGGATAAACAATCTGCGATACCTAACCTTAATGTTGATAAAATTTGGGATTTTTCAATATTTTGCCAGGCAGTAGGACTACTGGTTTGTATTTATCAAAACATGTTTGTATACTATCAAAAAATACGAAATTTCCAAGCAGCTAAGTTTTTTAAAGAAAAGGGTTTATTTCAATGGTTGTATTTGTTTACAAACTTTAGAGCTCATAGTGTTAATTGTTACAAATATTTTGGAGTTGGCTATGATATGATTATTACAGAAATTTTATTGCCTGTAATTCATAAAGGTTGGATTAGTTTATTGTCAACTTACGTCAGTGCTACATTGATGATTGAAAAAAATGGGGGTGAATTGAATAATTCCAAAAAGAATCTACTTTTAAAGAAGATCTGTAAACAGGTAGCTGATTGTGGTAGTTATTATTTACCATGTTTGAAGAGATTATCAAAAAGGCATTTTAATTCCTGGAAATTGTTGAAAGTGCACACCTATATCGTCCAGTTAATAAGGAGTAAAAAATTTATTTTCAAATCGTTGTTGCATTTATACAACTTCATGGAAAATATGACTGAAGAAGATTTGTTAAGCTTATCCGATTTAATGAACTATGATAATTATAAACTAGGTCAAAATGGCACGGCTTTGTTTAAAACCACTAAGAACAGACTTATCAAAAATGAAGTTACCACCAGGATGCCTATCAATGCTGATTCCAATAATAACAATAATACTGTTGCTATAGATGGAAATCATTCTAATAATGGCACTAATACCAATTTTCTCGAGAACAATAATAACATCAACAATTTTCAGAGTCCATTTAGAGGATCGTCAATTAATGGTGATAGTTTTAACATAATCCCATCTGCACCTTTTGGCGAAGCAGAACTAGATGAAGAGTACTCAATAGAAGCATGGCGTGGACCTATGGAGGAAGATATGTTTTGGAGAGACATGTTTTTACAGAAGCAGTCATTTACTGAACAAACTCCGTCTTTTGGAGCTACTGCTTTGTCTGGGCTAAACACACCAACATCACAAAATGGCATCACTTCATCTTTCTTGGATTTGTCAACTAATCGTGATACTGGAGATAAGGAATATATTGATGGTGTACAATCCAATATGGGTCGTCCTGGAGAGCAAGCTAACTACTTTGTAGATCAAACCATCTATAACATGTTTAATTGAGTTAAAAATTAACTGGGGTAACCAGCGAAAGCTGGAGACGGATTTTCTTTGTACTTTTATTTTATTGCTTTTTCTACATCTTTAATCAGTCTTTGTTTACTCTAATTATCTCTATTTAAATTTATTGGACAACATATCTTGTAACAAATTACTTCCAGTAGTAAAATCATTATGAGAATATTTATTTCCGAAACAGGGCGTGTGTTGAGGTCGGTTTCTAAACCACGTCTCACTAGAAATTGTTCAAATTTGAGATTTTTCAAATTTAATTCAATCTCAAATACAAAATATATGTGCCTTTCCATATTGCCCAGACCTATAAGCAAATATCAAATTTCTTCAGTAAGAAAATACAGCTCTTTTTCCACTTCATCAAGTTTTAACAATGGTGAAAAAAAAACGAGAAAGGATAAACCAATGTATGGACATTATATTGGTGGTTTATTAGGAGCTTTGTTTATTGGTGGTTTAATTACTAGCTCTGATTTTAGACGCAGTGCAGTCGATTTATTACTAATCCTTGAGAGAGTCGGTGTTGTTACTGTTGCAATGACTCGTTGCTTCAAATTATATTTAGTTACATTAAATTGGAAATATGAAAACGAAGATGAATATCATAAAGAATTATCTAAAACTCATAAAAATGCAGCTGAAATTACATTACAGGCACTGCGTAAAAATGGAGGTATTTATATTAAATTAGGTCAGCATATATCTGCCATGACATATCTTTTACCCTTTGAGTGGACTGAAACAATGATATGTTTGCAAAGTGAATGTCCAGAATCAACATTGGAAGAATTAATTGAAATGTTTGAGTCTGATACTGGTAAGAAATTTAATGAATATTTTGATGAATTTGATGTTAGACCCATTGGTGTTGCATCTCTTGCACAAGTTCATAAGGCAAAATTAAGAGAAAACGGTCAAGAAGTTGCAGTGAAGCTTCAGCATCCTTCATTATCTAAATTTGTTCCACTAGACGTTGCATTAACAAAATTTGTCTTCGACATGATGTATAAAGTTTTCCCTGATTATCCGTTGACTTGGTTAGGTGAAGAAATGCAAGAATCCATTTTTGTAGAGCTTGATTTTAGATACGAGGCTGTTAATGCTAGAAAGACAAAAGATTACTTTCAGGATTATCTTAAATTAACTGCTCTTAGAGTTCCCGATGTCTATATATCTTTACCAAGACTTTTAATTATGGAATTTATTGGAGGTGCAAGATTGGATGATTTAAAATATATTGATGAGCATAAAATTTCCAGATCTGAAGTTTGCGGTTGTTTAGCACATATTTTTAACAATATGATTTTTAAGTCTGGTTTTGTTCATTGTGATCCGCATCATGGTAATATTGCAATCAGGTATTTAGAAACTCCAAAGAATGGACATAATTTTGAAATTATCTTGTATGATCATGGACTATATAGAACTATTCCAGATCAAATGAAAGTTGATTATGCTAAATTTTGGTTAGCACTAATTGATAAAAAACAAGACGAAATGAAGATTTACGGCAAAAAATTTGCTAAAATTGATGATACACAGTTTCCAATTTTTGCAGCAGCAATAACGGGACGTGATTTTGAGCATGCATTAAAGGGTGATTTAGAAGATAAGAGAAGTGAAACTGAAATTAGTAATATGAAAGAAGCAATGATGAATGACGGTATGGTATTAAATTTGATGTCTTTACTTGCAACTGTCCCAAGAATCGTTTTGTTGATTCTAAAAACAAATGATTTAGTTAGACATTTAGATGAATGTTTACAAAATCCTTTAGGTCAAGAAAGAACATTTGTTATTATGGCTAAGTATTGTGCTGATACCGTTTATAAAGATGACCTTGATAAAAATTCCAGATATAATACAAAATGGAGTATAAAATGGATTTCGGGAATATTAGAAGCATTCGGAGAATATTACAGGAGAAAGTTCACCTTGTTCTTTTTTGACTTTGTTTTTTACTTTGTCAACATGTTTCGTTAATGTAGTAATGACTTTCAATGATTTATAGATACGCATAGTAGTACAGTAACTTCTATATGCAGCAAAATGAACAAATTCTGACTCTAGTAAATTATTACTTGACCGACGATCGACGCGCGATGGGAAATTTCCTGCAACAACATGAATTCATGAAAATAGACATTGCAGTTATGTGGATTTGAATATGCAATTCATCTAGCAATAATAAAATTTCGATTTTAAGATCAACTATACTGAAGTATTTGGAAAAATACTGATGAGTAGGAATAGAACAATTAATGGCGGTAACTTCACAAATGTGAATAGTTTCCAATCCAATCGACAAAATCAAAATAATGCAAATAATCGACATTACATTCAAGATTCTAATTCACACACGTTTGACAAAAGCACCAATAATCGACAGTTTAATAATAACTTTCATTCTAATGGAAAGAAAGGACCCAGTAATATTGACATGAATGCAAACAATAATACTCGAAATAATAATGGGCAGAACAATCGAATGAAACCCAGAAATAGAAATGATCAAAGAGGAGCTAATAGAGATGCACGTAATGAAAGTAATAATGATAATAGAAACAATAATAATATCAATGATTTTAAGAATTCCAGATCTATTCAAAGGAAAAATATACCAGGCAAGTTTGGTTCCCAGAAGAATTTAATAACGCCAGAATCGAAATCATTATCAAAGCCATCATTTTCGAAAAATATATTACAATCAAATGTAGCAGATCACCCTACATCAATTAAAAACGATTCAAACAATTTTGAAGTAAAGTTTTTTGGAACTTTATTAAAAAATCCAGACGCATTTGGGTTTCAAAAGAAACAGCATCGAACTCATAAAATGCCAAAATATTTACTTCAAGAAAATGTTTTATTTGATATGAGCACTTTTCAGAAAAACGATTGGGACATAAAAAACCAACAGATACTAATACAGAGAGAAGCTAATTTTTCTGGTGAACCTCAATTGCTATTTGAAGAATTTCAGGAATATAGGAAAGTTGAGAGAGAGATGATGGAGAAATTCAATTTAGTTGATAAAGAAAATGCAAAGAAATCACTAGATGAAGCTATCATTTTTAGAGGTAGTTGCGAAGATATGTGTCCTACATATGAAAGAGTTGAAAGAGTTTTCAAAAATCAAGTATCGAAATGGGAGAAGGATCCAAATACAAATAAAATTTCCAGGAATTTAGCATTAAAAACTTTTATGAGACCATCAGGCCAGGCACCACCATTACCATCTGATGTGAGATCACCGGATGTTTTACAAAAGACATTGAATTATATCATTGAAAATTTACTTCCAAAACTACCTGAATCTCAATCATTTATTTGGGATCGAACGAGATCAATCAGACAAGATTTTACGTTCCAAAATAATTATTCCGGTTTTGAGTCAATCGATTGTCATGAAAAAATTTGTCGTATTCATATTTTATCTTTACATGTAATGGCAGGAGCAAATGATCCGGATTATCAACAACAACAAGAAGTCGAACAATTTAATAATTCTTTACAAACTTTGACACATATGTATGATGATGTAAGGTCAAGGGGTGGATTTTGTCCAAACGAAGCTGAATTCAGAGCTTATGAGCTTATTTCAAAGATGAAAGATACAGAATTGGACAGATATTTACAAACTCTTCCAAGTTACATTATGGATGAACAAATTATTCAACGTGCAATGATGCTAAGGAATTTAGTTTTTGAAGGGTTAGGAAGTGTAAACTACTTTTCAGAATTTTTTGATGCAGTATTAGATAAAACAAAAACACCATTTTTATTAGCTTCTTTAGCCGAGATTCATTTTAACGAAATTAGATATAATGCATTACGTGCTATTAGTAGAGTTTATCATTCCAAATCTAAAAGGTTACCTTCAGTTGATGAATTAATCAGTATGCTTGGCTTTAATGATGCTAATCAATTGATGGAAACCTGTAAACTTTATGGACTTCCTGTTATCAATGATACTGAAACAAAGATAATGCGTATTAATGTGGTAGCATTAAAGTCATCCTTTAAAATATCCCAGAAACAACCTTATACAAGAAAAATCGATGATATGATTAATGGTATGTCAATGTCAGCTATAATTAATAGTGGAAAAGTTAATACAAATCTTAACTTAAAACAACCGCAAAGCTTAGAGGAAATTGCCAGAGGAAGTTTCAAAGCTAGTAAGCAAAATAGTGATTACATTGAAGAAATCTTCAAACATACAATTAAAATGAAAGTAATGCATGAAAATTTTGGTCGAAATACTTCTACATTCACCACTAGCGTGAATAATAATTCACCGCTCTTTTCGAATGACAAAGTTTTAGAAACGAAAGAATTGCAGAATATCAACCCTTTAGAATTCAAACCAACTGATAAAACTTTTGGCACGCCATCTTTTTTTATGAATAATGAACAAAGATTAAATGAGCATATCTCGAATAACAACAGTTTGTGTCCATCAACTTTACAAAACGAACAACCTTTTCCACCTGCTGATGTTTTTGGAAGTGAAAATATAGATTCAAATAGACTTTCTTCGAAAGTTGTTACAAGCGATGTTGTGCAGGAAACTAATAAATCAAAAATATCAGTCAACAAAACTCAACCATCGATGTCAAAGGAATTACCAGCTATTGTTGATTTAACAACAAAAAAGTTGATTGAAAACTCATTATTTGATCAGGAGGCATTAAAAGTTGTTAATACACTGCTTGCTGAGAGTGTCAAAAATTTATCGTCCATAATTATTAAGGAAACTATTGATAATGAACTAAGAAGGAGAAAGACTCAAAAAAAAGAGAAACTTGTAAGTAAAATAACTAATGATTTGTTTTCAGCATTTATGAAAGAGCAAGTTTATTTAGCCATTCAAGAAGGCAAGGCAGATTATATATATCATAAAAATCTTAAACATTATATTTTTGGAAATATTTTGAAAACGGCTAAAAATCTATCATTGAAAAAGCAATCCATTGAAGCACAAAATAATGAAATTGAAGAATTCAATAATGGTGTTGTTTCTTCGATAATTCTGCCAAACATTCAGCTTAATCAAACTAAATCTTTTATAAAACCTTTCAACACTTATAACAGCATATCTCATATTTCAAAGACGTTTAGCGACGTTAATCCAAGTTATGATTTGAACGGTACCATCATCTTGAGATCTCCTGGAAGCATTGTATCTGAGTGGGTTTTGAATCAATTGGGTATAAAAACTCCTGCATCGGCTGTTGAAATTAAAAGCAATAATGGGCACAAACTAAATCTTGATGTTTTACCGGATAACTTTGATGCGAAAAACTATTTCAGAAATATTTCTTCAGTGATAATTCAAGTTGGTACAATTGATAACATTGATGGACAAGATAAGTTATCTTTGATACATTGTCTTAACAGAGATTCTAAGGTTTTGAAAAAGCTAAAAAAGTATCTTAAAGAGTATTCATCCTCTGCTTGTTTTTCCATAATTATAGTTTATGTTGATTCCTTTAAAAATAGATTATCATTCGATGAAATTAAAAAGATTCTCAATCTCGAAAAAATATCATCATCTGGCATAACTCTAGGTTTTTTTGCTGTGGATAACAATTTAGTTACAGGAACTAATAGTATGTCGTCTGTTCAGAAACTACAATCGAACTTTAATAAAATTTTACTTACTGTCTGGAAAAAAATGTATTTAAGAAGCGACAATAAACTTAATAAAATAAGTGACAGTATCAATTGCGTTGATAAAACGTCAATGAATTCGAGTGCTGCAAATTCAGAAAGCCAATCCTTAAGTGCGTTTAATGGCACTGTTTCAACACTTGATGATTCAAAACTTAAAGTGCCATCTTCATCCATCAAAAAAAGATTGAACTATCTTGAAAATGCCATAAACTTTTCAAGACTCAAAAGAAGGAAATACAACAATTCGACCACTAAGAATGTTACCTTATTAATTAACGGATCTAGAAATAACACACGCTTGGATATTACTGTAGATACCACTGCTGATGCTTCTGGAAGACATTCTCAAAGTAACTCACGTATCAGTGGTTTTAATAACAGTTTGATGATGCTAAGGAATTATAGGGATTCAACAATAAATGCTACTATTAATGAAAGCACAAACGACTTAAATGATCCGAAAATGAGGAATAAAATAAACGAACTGTCTAAGCTTGATGAGCTCGCTGATAGTATTTTAAATAGCTAAATTTTTAATATAATGTAATGTACTCTATAACTGTATAACTAGTCATGAATTTTTTAATTTAACCACTTTTCTATAATTCAGGAAGATTACATAAAAAAATGAAGTATAAAAAACATTCTAAAAATCTATTTATTCTTCCACAAAACACATAAATTGAGTGTAATTATAAGTAATATTTGCTTCTGTATCTTTAGCAATTGATGAAATATCAACTTTTCCTTCAATATTTTTAAACACACCTTCGAGGCCTTTAGTGTCTATTATGTTCACATCAACGCATTGTTTATTATAGTTTTTTATAAGTTTAATGAATATCTTTGTGTCTAATGCCAATTGATATACTGAGTCTCTCGTAAATTCCATATTCAAATTATCGATTATCTTATATTGCAATAAATTAATCAAGGCAGTTTGGACATCCAATAAAAATGATTTTCTAATATTAAAATTTATCAATCGTGATTTTAACGCATTGATGTAATTAATAACATTCAATACATATCCAGATGCATTTATTGTTTTACCCCCAGCGAGGTCCGTAAGAATTCCCTCTGAATTGAAATTAAGATTAGTCAAACCATCACGTATAATATCTGTCACAGTTGCAATTGGATCTTTCATGTATTCTGTAAAAAGACTAGATTCATATTCATCAAGTGTTTTAAAAATAGATAAATCTTTTTTTTGACACAAATTTGTCTGAAAGTTCAAATCAAAAGATTTTAAGATACTAGGAATCACACGTGATTTTAAATATCTTAAATTATATAATGTTGTTAAATAATAGTAATCTAATTTTTCCGGATTTGACTCAACCTGTTTTGATAAATTTTTAATCATGCCATTTACTAACACATTAAAAGATTTTAAAAAATGATTTTCAAATTCTTTTTTTAATTCTAAATCTTCAAATACATAAAGTTCATGTATTTTAGAAATAAATAATTTATAATAATTTTGACAAAAAGTAACTAATTTAGAAGCTCCTTCAACTGTATCATTAGGAACCATTTTGTCAATAAATGTTATCCTTGAAATATCGGTAGTTAAGGTAGAAAAACAAGCTTTAATTATATTTTTATTGATGGATATGATTGTTGATTGAATTTGATTATTTGTATCTCTAGAGCTTAAAACAAAATTTTTATCAACTATTTCTAATAATTTTTTTGATATTAACTTGTATAAATTAGCAGAATAATAAATTGTTGAAATTGAATTTGAATTTGGTGGAATATAACCAAAAGTGCAAGGATCATCCAAATTTTTTTCACCTACAGTAGGAAATTCGACATTTGGACCTTCCGCAACTCCCATTTGTAATGCATTTGTTAGATCATTTGTTGTACAGGAAAAAACAAAATCTAATCTACCACAAATCTTGGTTATCATAGAAACAAAATATTTTCTCATTTCAGCCAAATCATTCTTATCCATTTGAAATGCAGAATTTTCCTTTGCCTTTTTAGATAACAAATCATTAAAATCATTTAAAAAGAATTCTACAATGGATTCAAATCGTAAAATTTTTTTACCAATAACTTGTTCAGTAACATCTGAGCAATAATCAAAAACAAAGTTCCATAATTGAATAATTAATGGAGAATCCATTCTTTCAAAAACTGGATTAATTTGATCGGCATTAAAATCAGAAGATCCTAGAATTGTAAACATGCGTAACAGCGTTGTATTTAAAAGATTCTCTTTTAAATTTGCATGTTGATTTGGATTTTCTTTATCTATATTATACGCATTCAAAATAGAGTTTCTTGCATTAAATAAACGGTCATAATCAATAGTTGCTAAACCTTTATCTAAATCTTCTAAAATATATTTATATTGGAAAAATATAAAATCTTTAATAGGATTTTCAGTAGGTGTTAATTCAATAATTCTTTTAATCAAAATAACAAAATTTTTCTTTTTCGAATGAATTTGAGATTTGAAATTACTGCTAATTAAGTCAATATGTATTTTTTTCAAATCTTCAAGCATTGAAAATTTATAATCATCGATTACTTTTTTAACAGTTGACCAGATTTTATCGAACAGTGGGTTTTTGTTTTGTGAAGATTTAAGCTGTTGAAAAAATACAAAACCTCTTTCATATTCTTTTAACACAGAATCAAAATCATCTTCATCAATGTAGGATTTTAGTTTCTTTGGTAAATCTAAAAAGAATTTGTGTGATTTAATAAAAGATAAAGCATTTGTTAATTCTTGTTCTTTTGATATCAATAGCAAAACCGGATTTAGTAATTGATTTGCGGAATTGCTTGAAGATGCTAAATTTTTATTTAATACATTAATTTCATCCCCTAAATTGGAACTTGAAAATTCATTAAATACTTTATCTAATGAATTTTTACAATTTAATGTTTTTTCAAAATTATTGGTAATTAACTGTTGTAACAAAGGTTTCTTTGCATTAATGTCATTTTCCAAATACTTGATACCTGTAATTAATTCATTTAAGGATTTATCACTATGAATAACACTTAAAAATAATTTTGGATTAAAAAGTTTTGAATCAACCATAAATTTATTTAGTTGTGGATCTCTTGTATCGTCTAAGATATCTTTATCAATTAGTTCATCTAAGATATTTTGATGAAAACCTAAAGCGTCTGAATAATTTGATTTCCCCGTACTTAGTACATGCTTTTTTACACTATTTGGTCTATCTTTTGCAATTGAATTGTTCAAATCATTCATGTTGTCACCAAGTAAATGATTAACAACTTCTTTAGGAATTTTAGTTAAATCTTCATGAGATAGATCTAGTTTGAAAGCATGAACCGTATCTGATTGATAGTCTTTCGGAGACAATGTCTTCAATTGATAGAAATCCATCAAAACTGACCTATCTTCTGCTTTATTAGGATTCAACGTAGTCATTTTCAATTTGATTTGATTTTCAAATTGTAGCTATCTATAAATTATATTAGTACAATACATGTATTATCTGAGCCAAATCATTAAAGTTGTTGATTGAACATGTTATGTTGTTGTTCTCGCCAGAATGTATTACGTAAACACCACAGAGAATTATGTCGTGGTGTTTCAAACTCTAATAAGTAATAATGGGAATTCTATTTATGCCTTTAAATTCAGGGAAATTAATACTAAACATATCAGCTTGACAATTGACGTTAAGTTATTGAATGCAACCAGCTTAAATTACAAGTATGTTTTTTGACTGTTTTTTTAAAATGAAAAGATTTTGATATTTTTAAGTAAAAACTTACAATTTATTAAAAAAGTATTTTTTGGAAAACAGTTTTTAAAATAATATAAAAACAACGAAATAACTAATTTTATTACGATTGAATAACTATTATACAATCCTAAGATTAGCTCTGGTTTCTGACAAAATTATGGTAACCGTAGCTAAAATCTGGTAATAGGGACGGATCAAAACTAAAAAGACGATTAACTTCCTCAGATGGATATATCGCATTTTAATACACATGAAAGAGATATACATTTACTGTCATTAAACTGTATGAAAACTTTTATTTGAAAGTTATCGCAAGCAAAATAGGAGCCGGATATATGTCAACTGAATAAACCTTCTTCATCCTCCGTTAAATTTTCCAAAACTTTAGAACGACCTTTAGAGTACTCTACAGGATATTCATTTTTTACATAATCTGTTAACTTTTTCACAATCTTAGCTCCATTCTGTAGATTAGACTCAATTTCAGGTAATATTTCCTTTTTAAGGAGTTCATACCGTTGTATATGGTCATTTATAGCCACTTTTAGCTCTTCAATTGTTTTCAATACCTCGTTAGTTGAATTATTTAAGTTTCCTGCCATTTTTGATTGAATAACTAATGCTTTATCGAATTCTAATGAATCAAGAGCAATTGTTAAACTATTAACAAGATACTCAATCGCATTAAACCTTGATTCATTAGGAATTAATGATGGTTTTTCATTTAATATACTTTTTTTATCATCTATTGTGGAGTTGCTTAAAATCCTTTCAAGTTCTGAAGCATCATCACCACCCTCTTCAGTTTCGACGAACTCTTCCAATGTGTTATCATCGACTTTTTGACTGTGTCCTTCTTTTAAAATACCATATATATTACTATTGTTATTATCAATTATCTGATTATTGTTTAAGCCGCCCTCACTATTTGAAACTGTGTATGAAATCAAAGATTCATTCTGACTGCCCGATTCTTCCATTCTAGTCACTTCAAGTATAAATCATTTAATCAAAGCTAATTGAAGATCCAAATAGTTAACGCAGTTGCTTGTACTTGAAATTGGAAGCAAAAATTCGGATAAAAAAGTAATAATCTATCACTACGTTCAATAGATTTGACCAACTTTCCAACAATCAATTCGCTGTTCACCGATTCTGCTTTAAATGTTTATTCTATTTATTCTATTCTTACCATGCTTTACCTATTTTCTTTCATTCTTAAGGACAACAATTGTCATATCAACTAATCATCAATCATGGATATGAGAGAAAGGTTAAGACCTTTCGGAATATCTTTTGAGAAATCTTTGGAAGATCTAATCAAAGGAATTAGAGCCACCAATAATGATCAAGAAAAACTTCAAGCATTCTTTGATAAATCAATACAGGAATGTAAGACTGAATTGAAATCAACAGATTTAGATTTAAAATCAACTGCCATATTAAAATTGGCATATCTAGAAATGTATGGTTTTGATATGAGTTGGTGTTCATTTAGCATTTTAGAAGTAATGGCATCTCAGAAATTTCAACACAAAAGAATTGGCTATTTGGCTGCAATTCAAATATTACAAAGACAAAATAATGATGATGCTTTAATGTTAATGACCAATTTATTAAAAAAAGATTTAAATTCAACTAATTATGCCGAAACTTCATTAGCAATCAGCGGTATCGCAGCTGTTGTTTCAAAAGATTTAGCACTTGATTTATGTGAAGATATCGCAAAAATGTTGACACATTCAAAACCATTAATTAGAAAAAAGGCAGTCTTAGCAATGTACAAAATTTTTTTGAAAAATCCAGAAGCTTTAAGGATTTATTATGAAAGAATTGTTAATAAATTAGATGATACAGATTCTTCAGTTGTTTCAGCAACTGTTAATGTAATATGTGAACTAGCATACATGAATCCTTCAAATTATATTGAACTTGCTCCAAGATTATATAATATGTTGCAGGATTCTAAAAATAATTGGATGGTTATTAGATTATTAAAGTTATTTTCATCTCTTTCCTTAATTGAACCAAGGTTAAAAAACAAACTTTTACCTGAAATTACTGAATTGATGAAATCTACAAAAGCATTATCTTTAGTATATGAATGTATTAATGCAATTTTAAATGGGAATATGCTTGCATCGGACGATATTGAAACTGCTCATTTGATTATCGAAAAACTATTAATTTTTTTTGAAAGTGATGATCAAAATTTGAAATATGTTGGTTTATTAGCATTTATTAAAACTTGTAAGATCCATAGCGATTTGATTAAACAACATGATAAAATTATTTTGACTTCAATTTATGATAATGATATAACTATTAGGGAAACTTCTCTTGAAATTGTGAATTCATTAGTTAGCGAAAATAATATTGTAGCAATAGTAACACGACTCATGGTTCAGTTATTGCCATTTAAGGAACAACAAGAACATTTAGATGAAATAAATAATAAAATAAATAAACTTGACAGAGATGATGATAATGCTGATAATAATGATAATAATAATGATTATGAAAATGATAATTTTCATATTGGATTATCTCAACAACCAATTGTTGTATCAGATAAGTATAAATTTTTGCTTATCAATAAAATTATTGAAATTTGTTCAATGAATAATTATGAAAATATTCCAAATTTTAAGTGGTATTTAAAAGTTTTAAATGATATCCTTAGATTAAATTCTATTAATAAATTATCAAATGTTGATGTAATTGTATCAGAACAATTAATTGATATTAGTATTAGAGTGCCTAGTATAAGGCCAGCATTGGTAAAAATGTGTTTGACTTTATGTGGTGTTCCACAAACACCAGAAGAAGAATTATTGATATTTAGAAAAGGTTTAAGCAATTGTATTTGGATTATTGGTGAATTCTACGATGATTATATTGAAGAAAATTTAGAATCAGACTCAGAATCAGATTCAAGCTCTAATTCTGATTCTAATTCAAGATTAGTTATAGATAATAAATATCTGGCTCCAGAGATAGTTGAATGCATTACCAAGCAAGCATTCTTAGAAAGGATTGGATACGTGAATTTTGACAAAACAGTTACAATTTATATTCAATCTATTGCCAAGGTATTTAGCAAATTTTGTAGAAACTATGGTGAAAGTGAATGGTCAATTTCTCAATTTGAGTCTGTCAAATCATTGGCTCTTATGATTATCCATTGGTTGATAAAATTTGAAAATAGTCCAAATTTTGAAGTTCAAGAACGTGCTTTATCCTTTCTGGAAATTTTAAAACTAGTTGAAGAAGCAATTGCAAGTGAACTTGAGAACTTGAAATCTTCTGGAACCCATTTTGCAACGCCTCCAATGTTTTTAACAAAAGGATATAACCAACTATTTTTGTTAACAAGCATTAAACCTGTCGGAGTGAAAACTCAACAAAAAGTTATTCCCCCAGTTGACTTAGAATTGAATGAATCATTCAATGATCAAGCAATAACTGATTTTAATATTCTCTATACCAGACTAACTCTTGAAGACTTAGACATAGACTTTGAAGATAACGACGAAGATGATATAGAGATTGAGCAAGATGTTAATGAACACGGAAATGGCATTGATTTGTTGGATATTACAAGTGCAAAAAGATACGATGAAGAAGTAAAAGATTTTAAAACCAGCCATGATGGTGATCCATTTTATATATCAGTTTCGGATGAGATATTCAAGGATGTCAAAGAAGGCAAAGAAACAGACTCAAAGAAAAAACCAAAGAAAATTAAAAAGTATAAAAAGGAAAAGATTTTACTGGTTGAAGATGATGACGATAACAATATTAAAGAAAGTTTTAAAGGGCAAGAGAAATCTCAGTTTGTAATTGATTCCTCGAATTTAGCCAATGTAGACTTAAGACACCAGGAAGAAGCAAATATAGAACCATTTGCTAACGAGTACTACATCGAGGAAGCAGGAGAAGAGGAATCCATGAAAAAGGAAAGATCCGATGAAATAAAATTAGAGATGCCAATAATCGAAACGATTAAAAAGAAAACAAAAAAGAAGATAAAAAAGAAAATGGCGGTCATTGAGTGACTTTAATGTTTTATTTAGTAATCTTAAAATACAACCTAATATTATTAATTAGTATACATAATAGTGTCAATATATAAAGGTGAACCTATCTAGCATAGCATAGTATAACATAGCATAGTATAACACAGCATAGTATAACATAGCTTAGCTTCGCTTAGTTTATATCATGAACTGCTACATTATTTATTCTCTAACTTGATCTTCTTGTTAGAGTTTTTTTCGACACCTTCAGATAATTTTGGTTTCACATCCTTTGATTTATGTGTAGAATTGATTGCAGATCCAGACCCTTTTCTTTTTTTTCCTATATGTTGTGAATCTGTAAGAATGGGAGGATATTGGCAATCATATTGAATTTGCTCTTTTAAATCATCCAGAGTTTTAATTTTATGTTCATAAAGCTGATTTTTTTTAACTAAGTCAAAAGAGTCAAATTTTCCTGGATATAAATCTGGGTATGTATTTTGCTCTTGTATAGCTAAATCACTCGATAAAGAATCATTTATTCCTATTATATCATGAAATGTATTAATATTTAACATTGAATCATTTGGATCTTCTAAATTCTCTAACTCAATAAACTTCGAGAGAAATTCTTTCATTGATGAATCCTTTTGTTGAATAGATTTTAATTTTTGAGTAATTTCTGTATGACTTGTTGGATCCATTGGTGTTAAACTTTCGTATCTATTTAAATATTTTAAAGTATCAACTAACATATTATTTCGAAGTTGTTGATATTTTGATAAGTTTTTCAAGTATAATTCAAATTCATCTAAAACTTTAGATGTTTGGTTGGCACTCTTGTATTTCTCCAGTAAATAATTGTAAAGTGTACGATATTCACTGGTAGATCTCTGTCCAGTTTGTTTAACTTCATTATTTGAAGGCTCACTTTCAAGTTCGTTAATAATTGATGCTGATTCAGATGCTGTTGAATCTTTAGATGGCTGTTCGGTAGGTGTTGGAGTTGGTTCTGAATTCAACATAGATTCAAGTGGTATTTGTCGTAATGTTGAAAGAGAAGCAGAACTAGCAGACGGCTTTTCAAAGTCTGTATCTTCAGGATTCGTAAGTTTTGAGAGATTCATTGTTAGTTATATTCTAATAATCTTTATTTGTATTGGTTTAAATGGTTTATTATATACTGAATCGCAATATAAATACAAGTCAAATCATTTAATATATATTGAATCTTCATTCATTCATTTGTTCATTAAACGCAACAACATACTCAACTTGAATTTGCTTACGTTAGCGAGATTTGTGAATTTTTTTTTTTTGAATTTTTTCTTTTTTTGACATGAAAAAATTTTTAGTTGTTTTAATCTTCTGATAATGAAATGGATATATATAGTTGAATCTTTTTTCTTAGAACCAATAACCAATAAAATAACAATATAACTATGGTTTTGAAATCAGCATCTTCAAATGATATTTCAGTATATCAATTATCAGGTACAAATGTTTCAAAATCCCTTCCAGATTGGTTAGAAAGAAAAAGAAAGAGATCTTTGAAAAATGATATTGATTATCAAAATAGAGTTGAATTAATTCAAGATTTTGAATTTAGTGAATCTTCTAATAAAATTAGAGTAACTAAAGATGGTCAATATGCTATGGCTACTGGTACTTATAAACCACAGATTCATGTCTATGATTTTTCTAATCTTTCATTAAAATTTGAAAGACATACAAATACTGAAAATGTTGATTTTACATTATTATCAGATGATTGGACAAAATCAATTCATTTACAAAATGATAGATCTTTAGAATTTCAAATCAAAGGTCAAATGCAACATAGGATAAGAATTCCAAAATTTGGTAGATCATTAGCTTATAATGATGTTACCTGTGATTTATTTGTTGGTGCTTCAGGTGATGAAATTTATAGATTAAATTTAGAACAAGGTAGATTTATGAAACCTTTTAATATTGAAAGCGATAAAGGTGTTAATTCAATTGATATAAATCCAATACATGGATTATTCAGTGCTGGTTTAGAAGATGGTACTGTTGAATTTTGGGATCCAAGAGCTAAACAAAGGATTATTAAACTGCAAATACCTGAAGCAATCGAAACTGGTAGTGAAATTTCAACTGTCAAATTCGCAAATAATAGTTTAAATTTTGCTTGTGGTACTTCTGATGGTATGTCTATGATTTATGATTTAAGAACTTCTCATCCTATAATTACAAAAGATCAAGGTTATGGTTTTGGTATTAAAAAAATTATTTGGTTAGAAGAAACTGGAAATGAAAATATGAATTTAATTTTAACATCTGATAAAAAAATTGCTAAAATTTGGAATAGAGATAATGGTAAACCTTATGCTGCAATGGAACCGAGTGTTGATATTAATGATGTTGAGCATATACCAGGTTCTGGTATGTTCTTTATGGCTAATGAATCTATACCAATGCATACTTATTATATTCCACAATTAGGTCCATCTCCAAGATGGTGTTCATTCTTAGACAATATTACAGAAGAATTAGAGGAAAAACCATCAGATACAGTTTATTCAAATTACAAATTCTTAACCAAACAAGATGTTGCAAAATTAGGTATATCACATTTGATTGGTTCAAATGTTTTAAGAGCATATATGCATGGTTATTTTATTGATAATGAATTATATGATAAGGTTAATTTAATTGCTAATCCTAATTCTATCCAAGAAGAAAGAGAAAGAGAAATTAGGAAAAGAATTGAAAAAGAAAGAGAATCCAGAATTAGAAGTACTGGCGCATTATCTAATACTAAAATTAGAGTTAATAAAGATTATGTTGGTCATTTAGAAAATAAACTTGGTACTGAAACTGCAGAAAGTGTTGTTAATGATGATCGTTTTAAGGAAATGTTTGAAGATCCAAGGTTCCAAATTGATCAAGATAATCATGATTATAAACAATTAAATCCAGTTTCATCTTCATTATCTGGTCCAAAGCCATTGACTGCTGCTGAAGAATCTGATGAAGAAAGATTATCAATGAAGAACAAGAACAATAATATAAGTAATTCAGAATCGGAATCTGAGTCAGATTCTGAAGAAGAAAGAGAAAATGAAGCATTTAAAAATAAAATTAAAGAACAATTAAAGAAAAAACAAGAGCGTAAAAAGAAAGAACGTGAAGAAGCAAAACAGTATATGGCTAAAGTTAAGGTTATTGAAAATTCTGATGATATAGGTTTAGATGGAACGGAGAGCAGAAAAAATATTTCATTTGGCAAACAAGCTAAGATACAAAGCGAAGGTAATAAAATTAAGAAACAACAAAAATCCAATACTAGAGTCAGAAAGAATGCCATTGGTGAAGGTGAGATCACTTTCATTCCAACTAAGAAATCAGCAAAAGTTAGTTTTGAAGATACTGAAAATGACCCAGAAAGAAGAGGTAAAACTAAACAAGTTATGGAAGGAAGAAGGAGGGCAAGTAAGAATGTTTTCAGGGGTATGTAAAAAAAATAATTACTTCTATTATATATTTAAGTTTATAGAGTACAAATTATGTAATTATAATTGTAAAATAAAATTATTTCAAATCCAAAGATTCGTCATCTAATTTCAAACTTTTCTTTAGAACATCCCAATCTCGTTGTATAACCCCATATTTTACCAATTTTTCGAATAAGTCAATCAATTCTATATTTTCCTTTTTAAAATGATCACCTTCGATCATTAAACTATGTAACGATTTACCTTTGTTGTTGAGAGGAGTAAATCTTTGAGGAATTTGAATGGGGATTCCATGAATCAATTTTAATTTGTGATTAGATAAAGGTTTGCTGTTAAACCTTTTATTATTAGCATTAACCTTTTTTGTATTATTTGCTTTTGAATTAGCCATTGCTGAACTATCATGAGAAAATTTACAATCTTTTCCACTTTTACACTTTCCATTTTTAAGCCAAAACCTGCATACCTTTATAGTAGGATTACAATTTGCCGTTGAATTAGCGTTATTAGAAAAATTCTCCATGATCTTTTTTGCCTTTTCGAACTCTTCTTTTTTCTCCTCAACTCTTTTATTTGTTGGCCAATTTTTCTTTCTTTCCTCAATCCAATTTTGGATATCTTCTTCGTTTTCAAAAACAATATTTGTACCTTGAATTGCAATTTTCTCTCCCCAACTTTCTTCATCATCACTAAAATTATCAGCTGAATCGTTTGTTTTTCTATCTTCATCAACTTCAATTGTAACCTCATTTTGGGCTTTACTTTTATTTTGTTTTGGAGACTGCTTCTTCTTATTTTCAGCAGTCACATGTATTGGTTTTTCAGGTATTGGCATCAATGGTTTGTTGTTCGGGACATTCAAAGTTTGTTCATTATTTACATTCTGAGCTTGCAAAATATTGTTAAATAAAGTCAAAAATGAATTGTTTTGTTGAGATGAATCAGAAGGTTGATTTAGCTGGTGAAAATTTTGATGTAAGTTATAATTTGCAGAGGCTTTTGGATATCCTTGATTAGGTTGCATTGGTTGATATCCTTCATTAATTCCGGTATTATTATATTGCTGGTTATATTGCTGGTTATACTGTTGAGTATACTGTTGAGTATACTGTTGACTATATTGTTGATTATTCTGTTGACTATATTGCTGACTATATTGCTGATTATACTGTGAATTATACTGTGGATTATATTGTTGACTATACTGTGAATTATATTGTTGATTAAACTGTGGATTATATTGTTGATTAAACTGTGGATTATACTGTTGACCATACTGCGGATTATTCTGTTGATTGTATTGGTTGAATTGAGAGTTATATTGCTGGCTCTCTGTCAGTCCATAAGTTGGATTATATGCTTGAGATTGTTGAACATTTTGCTTGGATTGGAAATTGCTAAGCATTGAATTAAATAAGTTCAATGTATTCGACATTGGTTGATTATTTGACGCATTATTTAAACTTGTTGGTTGCGTCTCCTGTGGCATTTTAACAACCATGCCAGGAAATAATTCTATAGATTTAAAATTTTCATCATTGTGAATTCCAGCTTGTAAATTGTCTTTAATCATTGGAAATTCTATGTTATCTTGTTTTGATTCTAAATTTGAAAAATTTGGTTTAGCAGGTAATTTTGCTAAACCGAATGTAGTGGGGGATAAAAATTCATTTTTAGGTAGTTTTTTATCTCTGGGCTGTTCTACCTCATCAGAGAATCTTCTTTTTCCTTTCATTAAATCTTTTGAATCTATAGTTAATGCGCAAAAACAAACTTTGTAAACTTTTAAATTAACATAGAGAAATCTAAAAAATAAAAGAAAAAATATTTTTTTTTTTTCAGTTTGAAGATGTCAAATTCATGTTGATGACAAAAAAATTTCCTTTTTGGGAACATGATCAGAGTGTGAGGGTCAGAGTCAGAATCAGTTATAAGCTTTTTTATGGTAGTATAGTGTAAATTAGTTTATCAATTAGTGTCTAAGAACGACTGATATTCTTTTCCTTTTAATATAATCACATAACTCCAACTACTTTCTTTTTACCAGCTTAAAATAACCATACCGCAAATATCATATAATGTCTATCACATCTACCAATCTAGACGGAATTTTACCATTAGTTGCAAAGGGTAAAGTTAGAGACATCTATGAAGTTGACTCCGAAAGTTTACTATTTGTTGCAACTGATAGAATATCTGCTTATGATGTTATCATGGAAAATGGTATTAAAGATAAAGGTAAACTTTTAACTCAAATTTCTGTTTTCTGGTTCGATTTCCTAAAGGATGATATTAAAAATCATTTAATTGCATCCACCGATGACGAAATTTTTGCTAAATTACCAAAAGAATTATCTCAACCAAAATATCGTGATCAATTAGCTCAAAGATCTTTATTGGTTAGAAAACACAAGTTAATTCCTTTAGAAGCAATCGTTAGAGGTTATATTACTGGTTCTGCATGGAAAGAATATAAGAAATCTGGAACTGTTCACGGCGAACCTACTGTAGAAGGCCTTCAGGAATCCGAAGTTTTTCCAACTCCAATTTTTACTCCATCTACTAAAGCAGAACAAGGTGAACATGATGAAAACATTTCTGCTGCTCAAGCTGCAGATATTGTCGGTAAAGAAGTTTGTGATAAGGTTGCAATTAAAGCCGTTGAATTATATACCAAAGCAAGGGATTACGCAAAGACTAGAGGGATTATTTTAGCAGATACCAAATTTGAATTTGGTATTACTGATGATGGCGAATTAGTTTTAGTCGATGAAGTTTTAACTCCAGACTCCTCTAGATTTTGGAACGCAAAGACTTACAAAATTGGCCAATCTCAAGATTCTTACGACAAACAATTTTTAAGAGACTGGTTAACTTCTAACGGTCTTAATGGTAAGAATGGTGTTTCTATGCCAGATGATATTGTTGCTCAAACTTCTGCTAAATATGTTGAAGCATTTGAAGCTTTGACTGGGAAAAAATACATATAATCCTTATCGTAGTTGGTATATTAATATTTATAATTACGCGTGTTATCTAAATATAAACGTTTATCCCTATTAATAAATTCCCAGTTCGATTGTGGACCGTGAAGAAGTGTATTGAATAGGTAGTTAGTCTTAGCAGGATTCAAGAGAATAGCATACCAAAAAAAAAAAAATTCCGCATTAAGTAATATGTAAACACAATTACATTTCCACTTGTGGAAATGGATAGTCTTGCTTCGTTTGATTTGATTTTGTGTTTTTTTCTTACATGAATTTAACATTCTGACACATAAGTTCATATTAACCTGTGTTATTTCGGTGCAGTCTATTAAGGATAAGTTTATTTAAAAATTCTTCACCAAGTTATCATTTGAAACCTACCATACCAGATGGTAAGTACAGAAATTGCTGATCAGTTTCAAGATCTAGACATCATAGGACGTGGTTCCTTTGGACTCATTCGCAAAGTTTTGCATAAAGGAACTGGAAGGACTTTTGTACGAAAGGAGATTTCTTATCATTCTATGAGTAAAAAGGAAGAAAAACAGTTAGCAAGTGAATTTGAAATTTTACAAAAATTAGATCATCCAAATATTGTTCATGTTTATGGATTCGATAAATTACAAAATGAAAAACTCTTACATATTTACATGGAATACTGTGATGGCGGTGATGTTTCACAGTTGATTAAAAAATATCGTGAAAATAAACAGTATATTCCTGAAACTTTAATTTGGCAAATATTTACACAGACATTACTTGCACTTTACAGATGTCATTATGGCGTTAACATTGAATCAGCAAACTCTTTATTTAAATCAACGCCTGAAATTAAGCCACCTGAAATACCAGGTGCTCAAGTTGTTATTCATAGAGATATTAAACCTGAAAATATTTTTTTCATGTCTGATAAATATACAGTTAAATTAGGTGATTTTGGATTAGCAAAATGTTTAGCTCCACATACTCATTTTACTCAAACCTATGTTGGTACTCCATACTATATGCCACCAGAAGTTATTTCAGAACAAGCGTATAATACATTATGTGATGTTTGGTCATTAGGTTGTGTTATGTATGAATTATGTGCTTTAACACCACCATTTACTGCGAAAAGTCATACTCAATTACAAGAAAGAATTAAACTTGGTAATTATAATCAATTACCAGCACATTATTCAAATAGATTAAAAATGTGTATTTATGCATGTTTGATTACTGAACCTACAGAAAGAGCTGATGTTAATTTATTATTACAAGAAACTTCAGTAAAAATTTATAGAAGAGAATGGGAACTAAATCAAAAAGAATTAGAGATAACAAGACGTGAAATTGAAATTAAACGAAAAGAACAACAAATTACGAGATTGCAAGATGATGCTATTTTAAGAGAAAAACAAATTATTAAAGTGGAAAAAGCTTTGGATGAAGAAAGACAAAAAATGATTGCTCAACATGAAGAAAGTACAAAACAAATGAAATCTGAATTTAAGGCAATCTTAGAAACCAGTTTAAATAGGATTTTATCTGAATTACCACCAGACGTTCAACTAATGCTTCAATCAAAATCAAAAGAAAATAGACCACCATCACATCATCAAAACTATATGAACACTCCTGTATCTCCAAATAAAATAAAAGGTCCAAGATTCTATGAAGATGATTATTTTAGGCCCAAACGTTAATTATTAATCGTTCTTTATTTTAGTTCTTCAACATACCCCCCCTTCCATTTATGCATTGTTAATTATTTCCTTAATTATTCTATTAGTATTTAAGGTTTATTTGGTTCCTCTTTTTTAGATCTACATTAAAAAAGCATTTTTTTAAAAATTCGTCAATAAAAGTTAAATGCTATATAATTGTAAACTTCGTATATACAAAATCATGAGAATAAAGATCTGGAAGTTTATACATATGTTTGTAAAAAACCCCAGAAAAAGTCGTATGGATATAATTTAAAAGGTAAAAAAAAAATAATTTTTAAATGAATTAGAGAGGCAATTTAAAAAATATCTTTGTAGTTATTTAATTTACCAGCTTTTCTATCAGACCAATAAGTACCTTTATATTTCCAAAATTCTTCACCAGTGATTGGATGAGTATCTCTTGTGAAAAATGTTGGTTCATAAGCTTCCCCTTTCATTTCTCTTTGACGTCTTACTTCTCTTTGTTTTTCTTCAACTCTATTTTTCTCAGCTGCAGCTAAATCATAATCACCATCTTCCATAGCACGTTGATCAGGTCTCAATCTTGTATCAGTACATGCAATTTTTGGTAATAAATGTGGCAGTGGTGCATTCAGAGTAGCGGCAAAATTTGTTAAATGGAACATCATTTCTTGTCGTGGAGCAGCTTCCCAAACTAAAAATCTTTCTGCATTTTTATCATCAGCTGGTTTACAGAATATTTTACTATTCCAGTGACCACCAACATAGTACATTAATTTACCCTTTGCATTGAAAACTTCACCTTTAACTTCATAAGCAGATGATGCTCTCCAACCTCTTGGTTTGAATTCAAATTTCATATAATCACCAGTCATATGGTTTTGAATTTCCATCGAACCATAATTATCAATTGTTGGATTACCAACAATAATACCAATGACAGAATTGTTAACTTTTTTCCAAGAATAAACTTCTTTTTCACTAACTTTACCATTTTTACATTGAACACCTGCATCAGGGAAAACTTCACAAAACCAAGTACCCAGATGTTTAATATCAAAAGATCTACCCAGAAATTTAGTTTTAACATTAGATTCACCATAATAACTCCAACTTGGAGATTCGGCAACTAATGCAGAAATTGGAGGATGATGACTAACTTGTTCAACAAAACATCTATAACCTTTATCTGATCTAGTATATTCAAAAGTTTCACCTAAAAGTGGATTGAATGGTTTAGCAATTCTACCAACAGTTGATGCATATTCTGATGCTGCAAAAGTTGCAACATAAACTAATCTAAGAGTTGAATTATCAATTGCAGATGCCTTATCAAGAAGATCTGAATATTCAATAACTTCAACATTTCTTTGTAACAAAGATGTTGGTTCATTAAATGAAACAGGTAATGTCATTTTTGTCATATCTTTACCAACTAATGATTTCAGAACACCCCAAAGAGAAATTTTTGGACGATTATCTTCTGGAGCAAGTGATAATCTAAGTGGATCTTCATAACCTTCAAATGAATGTTCTTTTAAAATTTTACCATATCTAACAGTTTGAGATTCACTGACCAGTTCATGTTTGTTCACAACATAACGACCATATTTATCGATATGTGGTTTAAAATTTGCTTCAGGTAATTCTTCATTACTAATATCAGTTTGTTCAAATTTTTCAGGTGCATGAACAATTAGGGTTTGCGATTTTTGAAGGCTACTTTCTTCTTCTTCTAATGGTTCCTTAAAATAAATATCTTCAGATGTTTCTAGAGTTGGAACATTTAATTCAACTTGTAAAGATGGGATTGGAGGTGGCATTTCAGATGGGATTGGAGGTGGAATTACTACTTCTCCATTTTGTTTTTCAATTTTACTTTGTCTTCTCTTTAATGCTTTCAAAGTTTCCCTTCTCTCTAAAACAGCCATATCTTTAACTTCATCACTTTCTTCAGCATCAAAAAATTCATCATCACTATCATCACTTTCTTCCAAGAATTCTGTTAATGTTGGATCAAATGGAACAGGTGGAGGAGGATAAATTGGTACTTCTGTATTTGGAGCTTCATGAACTTGATATTTTTGTTGAATTTCTTCTTGTTGTTGTAATGCACGATTTTCTTCTTTTTGTTGTTCAATTTCTTCAAATGGTGGTTGACTAGTTGGAATTGGTGGAATCACACTTTTTCTATTTAAATTAGCAGTTAATGCTTGTCTAGCTAAAGCAGCTGCAGAAGTTGCATTACCAGATTGTTGATCTTTTTCAATTGGTAAAATTGTTGGAACATTTTCAGCTGAAGTATATAAATGACTAGAATGTAAAACACTATTCCTTAAAGATTTTTTAACTGCCTTTAGTTTATCTTCTAATTCAACAATTTTAGATTCTCTTTGATGGATTTCGATTTCTAATTGTTTAATTGAATTTTCCCAAATTGAAGATATCTTTTGTTGTTTATCTAAACGCCTTATTAATTCATTATATTTAATATTAACACAATCACCTTCTTGATTAATTAAAATATCTAAAGTATTCAAAATACTAATTGACATTTCAACCAAATCATTTTTAGAAATTGTATCATCAATAGATGCAGATTTAAGGAAATCTTTAAATGTTTTTAATTGTATAGTCATTTGATTTCTAACAACATTAAGATCAGTAGTTACAATTTTTTTATTAGAAGAATTTTCTTCTTCTTCCTCTTCTTCCTCTTCTTCATCATCATCATCAATAACTTCTTCAAGGTTATTATTATTATTATTATTATTTTCTATAAAATTATTTCCGAAACCATTATTCAAATGAGAATCTGGTGATGACAAAGCACTTGATGCATTAGAATTAAATGAAGCTGCTGAATTAATTGGAGCTAATGAATTTGATTGTGATTGATTTTGAACAACAAATGATTGTCTAGTTTTTTTGCCAATTTTAGATAAATGTTTCAGTGGTTTTTTATATAAATTTTTTGTAAAAGAAGATTTACTAGCAGAAACATCTGAATTATTTGATTTATTTGAAGTAAAGGAAGAAACTGATATTGCCCTATTATGATTATAAGAATCTAATTTACTAGATCCACTACCACTATATTGTGATGTTCTGTCAGGTACAGGACCAATTTGATTTCTCAAACTATCAGATAAAGATGTATTAGTATTTTGATCATTAGTATTAGTATTATTAGTATTATCATAAATTTCATTAACATTAACATTATTATTATTATTAGTATCATTATTATCATTATTGTTAGTATCCAAATTATTTTTTAATGGTAAATCTGATTCTGAATCTGTTATTTTAATTAATTGTTTAAAATCATTTGATGCTTCATTTGCATCTGAAATAATTGATTCAACTGTTGGTTTACGATCTTCAATTTCTTGAATAATCATATCATTTGATAAAACATCTGATTCAGGAATAGTTGCAGGGTGGTGATCCAATGGTGAATGTAATGGTTGTTGTTGATGATGATGAGTATTATTATTATTATTATTACTATATGGTGATGATTGAGGTAAATCTTCATTTAAAATATGAGATAAAACAATTGATTTTCTTTGTTTTTTTTCAAAATCTTTAGCAAATCTAATAGCATTTTGTAAAATCCAAATCCATTTTTGAGCTTCAGTTGCATGATTTGCCTTTAAATGCCATCTAACAGGTGAACCATCAGAAGGATTTTGAATAATAATTTCAAATTTAGTATTTTCAGAACTATCAACTTTCAACATTGCATGAGCTAAATGGATTAAACCTCTACAAGTATTATTCATATCATTTGGAGATTTATAATAAGATAAAATTGCTTGATGATCAAGAACAAACCATCTTAATTTATAACCACCTGCAAAATTAGTCCATTTTTTTAAAAAACCTTTATAAGTTGGAGAACCATCTTGTGGATGATTAGTTGTTGATTCAATAATATTTTGTTGAGAAAATGAATCTTCAATAATTTTTTTCATTTTAATATCATTTGTTGATTCTTCAGGTGATTTACCTGATAAACTCCTTTTAAATGGATCACCACCATGATTTAAAATAAATTTTACCATTTCATAATCATTTTTTTTAATAAATTCAATTAAAACGGTATCAGTTGTAATTGGATCAGTACCATTAATATCTAATAATTCTTTATCTCTCGGATTTGATAATAATTGATCTAATAATTCAAAATTTCTTGTTTCAAAACCATTTCTTAATTGTGATGCAATTTTTTCAATATGTTTAGTCCTTAAAAAATCCATTAATTGAGCAGTTTCAATATTAGTTGTACATTGAATTGGTTGTTTTAAATCTTTATTATATAAACAATCATTAATATTTGGATTTTTCATTAAATATTCAATTATATCATTTCTATTTGAAATTGCAGCCAAATGTAAAGCAGTATTACCATCTAAATCTTGTGAATTAATATCATCAATTAAATTATTTTCAATAATATATTTTACAATTGATAAAGGGCCAACTTGAACGGCAAATAATAATAATTCATTTTTTAATTTAATTAGATCATAATTTGATTGAGTATTATTATTGTTATTATTATTATTATTATCAATTTGTTTAAGTAAATCTAATAATTTAGAAGTATCATTATTTCTTAAAACTTCTAACAGTTTTAATTTCATTAATGAAGGATTTATAATATCATTGTTGTACCTATAATAATAAAATAAAAATAATGGAAGAAACCAAAATAGAATAAAAAAAAACGAGTTAGTTTTCATATGAATTATGGGAGTTAAAAATAAGATAATTCTTAATTTCCATAATATCCATTGATAACCAAATTTCACTGTCTTGAAGAAAATAAAAAAAAAGGAAGAGATCTGGAAATAAAGAAAAGGAAAAAAAAACAGATATCAAGGAAAATATGGAGTTTAAACAAAAATATAATACTGTAATGCTAAGATATTGTATGCTTATTTGCATAGTTATATTTATCTCTATGTCTATGTTAAACAATATGGTTATTATTATTATTATTATTATTATTATTGATTATAATAATAAAAGAGTATGATGGAAAATCCTTCAATTGATTCACTATTTGGCTGCTAATTTCTATATAGTAATAATAATGTGTGAATAAATGATAATGTTAACGTTAATGCAATTGATGATAAATGAAAAGCAAGAAAAAAAAAAGCAAGAAAGCAAAAAATTAAAGAAAAACAAAGAAAAAGAAAACAATTAACAGGAAAAATGTCAAACTGGATATAAACTAGAAATAAGAGTCTAAAATTAGTTTAAGAAAGAAAGGAAGTACTTACCGTGATGGCGGATGTATTGGATTTGACTGACGTCCTTGTTGAGCTGGAGGAGCAGACATTGTGATATCTATTGTCTAAAATTCTGTCCAGATGATCCGAAGTTAATAAGATATAATAAATATAAATATTAAGAATAATTAAATATTGAATCAATCAGTCAAGAAATGACAGATATATACAAAGACAAATTAAATTAAACAGATCAATCCAATCCGACAACAGTCTAAACGGAACCAACAAACTAATTTCACGCAAATGGCAAAACAAAAAAAAGTTTAAAAATTAACAAAAATTAAAAATTAATTAACTGATGAGCATTGAGCATTAGCTGAGCTTTCTTATTTAATATTTAATAATTAATTTAATTTTATTTAATTGTCTAAAGGCTTTAACATTTATTTTGTTTTTGTATTTGTATAATTTACAGTATATTTTATTTTACAGTTTTACAGTCCTACATTCCAATATTTCACATTTCCTTCATTATCATCATCATCATTATTATTTTTTGTTTTAAAAGATAATTATGTCAACATTAAAAAATCGTGAAAAGGATGAAATAAAAAAAAATTCAACAAAACCAAATAATGTTTCAATTATTCTCTCAAAATTTAATACAGTTTATAGACATTCAGTTCTTGATATATTAACTTATTATACTGGAATTCCAACAGATCCAAATCCTGATAATAATCCATTATCTACAAGAGATCCAAATGATTCAAGAAATAATAATCCAAATGTAACAACAACTTTATTAAATTCTAAAACTGAATCAAAATCTATAACAAATGTTAAAATTAAAAATATTGAATTAGATCAAATAATAATTTCATTTAAATATCCATTAATTGATATGGAAATGCTTAAACCAATTCCATTT
The DNA here is from genome assembly GCA_023629255.1 of Pichia sp. PB3310. Classification (NCBI taxonomy): domain Eukaryota; kingdom Fungi; phylum Ascomycota; class Pichiomycetes; order Pichiales; family Pichiaceae; genus Pichia; species Pichia sp. PB3310. The sequence continues at coordinate 246,900 of JAMAJE010000004.1, read as the reverse complement.
AATAAAAAATTTAAATCATGGGATCAAGTTGAAATTCAATTAATTGAAATGTCTAAAATTGCTGCAAATTCAAGAAATTTAAGTCATTTAAGAGTTTCAGGAATAACTTATCCATCATCATTTTTTAATTTAATTTTAATATTCCTTGTTTTCATTTTAATATTAGGTTATTTTAATCATGAATTTTTATATGATTTCCTTTTTAATAATTATTTACCATCATTATTATTATTAAAAAATTATCATAATTATATCTTTTTTGCTACTATTATAATTCATTTATTTGAAGTTTACTTCTTTTTATTACCAAGAATTAAAAAATTTCGTGTACCATTTGATTATACAATTGAATGGTTTGTTCTTACAATGTTGGATGGATTTGAATCAATTAAAAGGTTTGATTCTTATGTTGAAACTTTATCTAATGATGATACTTATTATGACTTTACTAATATAGATTATTTTTTATAAATAACTGTTATATAATATATAATATATAATAAATAATATACTGATATACTAATATACTAATATACTAATATACTATTAATATACATACACGCGCTTCACTTGATACATATATCACATATCACATATCAATTTTATTATTCATATTGAAAAGACCAGATTTCACTTAATTTATTTTTATTTAGTACTTGAGGTTTTACAATTGTGTTAAGATTCATTCAAATTCATAAAACCTTTGAAATTATCTTAGACTACAAATAAAAATGGGAACTTTTAATGATTTAATGGTATGTTTAATAATATTCAAATTGTCTAATCCAATTGGATAAATAAATTACCAATTTAAACAGTTTTTTTACTAACATTTCTACATCTATATTTATTTTCTCCGTTGAATTATTAAGACAATTTATCATTCATATGCTGAATTCAATCCTGATTTCAGTGCTGTATTGAGCAATTTTTCACTTCTATTAATTTCATCTATAAGCATAGTATTTTTAATGATAACATTAAGTTTCAATGCTAAAACATCATCATTAATTGATTCAATAACTAATTTATTAACATACTCTATATTAGCTGCACTAACTGCAATTACTATAAGTTTTTCCATCTTATTTATTTCATCTCATGTTGGCGTTTATACATAGATAATTTTTGCTTTTTTTGTATGTAATTTACAGAAATGGTTATAGTTTATAGTTAGTTATAAGGGAAAATCAGAAAACTTTAAACAAAATTATAAAAATCATATAAATGTATAAATATATAAATATATAGATATATAAACAATTAATTGTATAAAACAATTAAATTTCTATAAAGAAAAAAAAATATTAACGACCAAATAATCCAAAAAATCCTCCTTTCTTTTTCTCTAAATTATTATCTTCAACTTCATCTTTAATAGATTCTGTATCAACGATTTTTTTAGATGATGATTGAATATCAATATTAGATTTCTCAATATTATCATATCCAATATAATTATAAGCAATATCAAATAAAACAGGTTTAACATTAACTGGTTGAAAATCAACATTCAATGGAGCAACATGTTTTAATAATTCAGATGATGAAAGTTCTGGAAATTTTGATATATTATCAATAATATAATTACTTCCAACAGTTAAACTTGCTTCACTTTCTTTAAAATATGATGCTAAAACAAATAATTTTGATTTCTCTTCATTAATAATTGATTTTAATTTTTCCAATTTTTCATTATTTGGTAAATGATCTTCATTATTATTATTACTATTATTATCATCATCGAAAAGTTTAACATCATTCATTAATTCATGCGATTTATAAATTAATGCTAATGCATTAACATATTTATTAAATGCTAAATGTGCATGTGATAATCTAATATAATTTTGAATTTTAAAATATGTTTCAAGAGTATTCAAAAAAATCATAATTTCATCATTATTTGAAATACCTGGTAATTCTTGAATTTCAGTCAATGAATTTAAAATATTATTATTCAATTTAAAACATTTTTTCCATATTTCAAATCTTTTTTGTTTAGAATCATTAATTAATTTTGATTCAAATTCATCTTCATCTTCTAATATCTTATAATCTCTTTTAATTCTTAATAACATATAATTATATTTAAGATATGTTAAAATAATATGCTGTTCTTGATTTTCAAAATCATCATCATCACCACCATTTCTTTCCATTTCTTGAAATTGTAAATTAATTGCATCTTGATATAAATTTAATGTTAAATCATATGATTCATAATTTGAATAATTAATTTTCTTTAATTCATCATTAATTTTCATAATTAAAAGTGATAAGTCATCAGATTTAATAGATGCAGTATATGAACCCCAATTAATTTCTTTAACTAATTGAATTGTATTTTCATTTGATGGTGTAATATAAGTTTCATTAGTCTTAGATATAATTTTAATTACTTTCTCTAAATATGGAATTAAATGTTTATTATTAAAAACTTGTTCTTTAGAAACTTCATTTAAATCTGAAATTTTTGTTGATTTAGTTTGTAATGCAGCAACTTGTAATGCAGGATCAACAGTTAAATCAATTATATTATAATATAATTCTTTTGTAAATTCATTCGGTAAATTTTGATAATTATATAAAAAATTTAAACTACATCTTGCAATAGAAAATGCATATAATGCAATATTATATTTCTTTCGTGAAATTGATAATAAACCTTCAATAATTGCAGTGTATGTTAAAATTTCTAATATTTTTAAATCATTTTCTTCATTAGAAATAACTTCAAGTAAATTTTTTGCATTCTTTAAAGCTTTTTTATATTTAGAAATAAGAAATTTCTTCTTAGATTTTGATGTATGAACATCTAATAATAATCTTGTTTCTTGTGCATATAATAAATCTCTTTCAATTCGATAAAGTAAAACATCACCAAATAATGGATCCATATCATAGTTTTCTGCAACAATAGTTGAAATCTTATTTTTTGTTTGATAATTCTTGGTATCTTTAGTAATAATTTTCAAATCACGACGTAATTTTTTTAATTTCTTATTAATTCTATGTCTTTGACGATGATAATCATCTGCAGATTGGAGGAAAAGTTCGCTACGAACCCCATAGGTATTTGCTAATGGGTAATCCATAATAAAAGAGGTGTTTGGAATATAGTCTAGAATAATCTATAAGCTAGAATTATAAAAATGTCTATAAAAGAAAACACAATTTGAATTACACACATCCTAAACATTTCATTAACTTCGAGTTTTTCGAATTTTGCCATGTTGAGAAATGGTGAGAATATCAAAATAAAGCTTTTGATATTTGATATTTGATATTTGCAGATATTTATTTGATTTGATTTTCTTTTCCTTCAACTTCTCGACTCGACCAAGCTCTTATAATCAATAATACTATGTAACATTATAAATAAGGTATAATAACTGTTTTTTTTTTCTCTTATTGCTTACTACCTTCAAAATTTTCTCTAACCCTTAAATAGTGCTGGAGCTCTGCTTCACTTACTGATGCAACAAGATCGGCACGTGCACGTTGAAAATCTGCAGCATTGACAACTACTTCAAGATCTTTATCAGTAGCCACTCTTTCAAACCATTGACGAATGTTTAGTTGTGCTTCTTTATCTTTCACTGCATTGTAATCTGCTAATTTCTTGTCAACAATACCAGCTGTACGGATCATTGCATTAAGCATGGCATCTGAACACAAAGCATAAAAATCAGCACCTGTAAAATTAAACGGACATGATTGTGCAATTTCATTTAAATCAATTAATGGATCTAAATTAAACTTTCTTGTTAATGCCTCAATAATCTTTGCCTGTTTTTCATGTGTATCTGAAATACCAAGATATAACATCTTATCAAATCTACCAGGTCTAAGTAATGCTTCGTCTAATAAATCTGGTCTATTTGATGCACCAACAACAAAAACTCCATCACCTCCATCACTACTACTCATACCGTCTAATTCAGCTAATAATTGTGAAACAATTCTATCCATAACACCGCCTGAATCACCTTGATTACCTCTTCTTGGTGCAACTGAGTCTAATTCATCAAAAAAAATAACACATGGTTTTGCATTTCTTGCTTTTTCAAAAACTCTTCTAACATTTGCTTCAGATTCTCCAATATACATGTTTAGAAGTTCAGGACCTTTAACTGAAAAAAAATTTAATGAAAAATTTGTTGCAATTGCCTTTGCAAGTAATGTTTTTCCCGTACCTGGTGGTCCATAAAATAATAAACCACTTCTTTTCTTCATTCCACTACCGAATAATTCTGGATGTTTTAGTGGCATCTCAATTGTATCAAGAATTTCATTTTTAACAACATCCAAACCACCGACATCTTCCCACTTAACGTTAGGTATTCTTGGAGCTCCAATTGAATCACTAAATTTATTCCTTGCTTTATTAATACTATCTTCAAAGTCCTTTGTTGTTAATTTGATAAAACCACCATTTATTTTAATTAAATCATTCAATTTAATTTGTAGTTTTTTGCTTTCTTTTTTCATTCTATTTAACGCATTCAATTTGACATTTGAAACTATAAAAACCAAATCATTTGGTGTTAAAGCAGCACTTTGTAATGCTAGCGAATCGATATTAACATCTAAACCAGCTAAATAAATATGATCATTTTGTAAATTTTCGATTGATTTAGATGATGAATTTTCAAAATCAATTAAATATTTAAAAATCTCTTTTCTTTCAGGCTCAGTTGGAACTCCAACTTCAATTTCAAATTTGATTTTAGATCTAACAATATCATTGATATTATCAGGTTCATCACTACTGGCAACAAAAATAACACCTTTTGAAGTATATTCATTTATTAATTCAATAATATTTAAACTCAATGAGTCATCAATATTTTTCTGCTCCATTTGTTGTTCATCACCTTTCTTGCATAATGCTTCTATATGCCTAATGAAAATAACCAAATTATTACACGATTCAACCAATCTATCCAATTTACCTCTCAGTATACCAATAGTAACTGCAGGCATCCCCATGCCTGAATTGAGTAATTCATAACCGTCTAGTTCAATAAATGAATAGCCATACTCTTCAGCAATTGTATTAATTAATGTTGATTTACCAACAAATCTAGTATTACTAGTTAATAAAATTGTTGTTTGCAAGTTAATTTTATTTCTTGTTTTAATTGAAGTTTCAAAAATTCTCCTTAATGACTTAGCATATTGAAAGCTAAAATTATTATTATCACCTGGTAATTTAATATTTGGAAATTGAAATTTCGGTTTAATATTTAACTTTTTATAAATATTTGTAAAATCAATATCTTGTAGATTTACGTTAACAACCCCCGATTGGATCATTCTTGTCTTTTGAGAATTTACAAAATATTGCTTACCGCTTTCAATTGGTATCAATAATTCAGTTTCTGGGTCTTTATAAGTGCCGTCAGTGATTTTGAACCATGCGATTGAATCAGGATTACCGTTTGGAAGTATATCAGGAAACCATCCCTTTTTGGCATACGTTGAATGAATAGTATTAGCCAATTGGGAATCTAAAGGAATAGGGATCAACTGCCCTTTTGTAATAACTCGATGGGCGGTTTCAAAATAAGATTTTAAATTTGATAAAAATGTATATTGTAACTTTTTATCTTGGGTAACAGGAGTGGAAACCCTTGCAATAGAAACATCCCTAATTAAGGGTATAAATTTACTTAATTTAAACCTTGGCAAATCAGCCCGTTGATTATTTGAAAACGAAGTAATTTTAACACTAGATGGATTTGATAATGATAAAAGAAGTAATGGAGAAAGATAAATAGCATTTGATTGGAAATTGCAAGGTTCAATAAAGGGGAAAATCCTGATATAAATAGGATACAACGTTGAATCTGTTTCCAGCTTAACAACGTCACCACTTAAACAATTTAATTTACTAAAATCTTTAAATTGTAAACATGAATAAAGCGATTGATCATCAAATGGAAATTCAGTTGAGATTTTATCAAAATGTGTATATTTCTCTAATGTATCAAAATCTTGTGAGTTAACATCAAAATTATAAGATATGGTCAATGCTTTTTTATCTGCAAGCATCGAACGTGACATATTGTCAATATTGAAGGGATCAAAATCATCGATATACTCATCTAAATCATCATCGTCGTTGTTTTCGCCATTGACTTGTAAATTCGATAATCGAAGCTCATTCGCATCCTCGTTGACATGATCATCATTAGGATTTTTAACGATCGTAATAATAGTATTTAGATCCATATATCCTTGATCATAGGGTTCTGCATGTATGATATCGCCATTGAGAGTATGGCAAATATCACCTGTTCTAACAATCACAGAATTTTTGTCGGATTCCCTTTCATTTGCAATTAATTGATGAATATAATCGCTTGATTTAAATTCTAAAATGTTGTAAATTTCAGATGGTAAAGAAACTACAATTTGATCAAGTCTTGGAAGTTTATCAATTTTGTTAATTTCAACTGAATCAATTGTAAATTTTGAGCCGTAATTCTGTAAAAATTTTAAACTTTCAAGCTCAATTTCATTGTCATTAAGTGTAGTTTTAATAGTTATAGGATAGACCTGCCATTTCCATAACTCATTTGAACCAATAAACTGCAAAGATACAAGTTTCCCAGTAATATCAGAAGTGTCGCAATCATCACCAAAAAGATGAACAAAGAGTGATCTGCTTAAAGAAACAAACTCGAAACTGCTCTGAGCGTTAGGTGACAATAATAACCTGGCTCTTATCATTTATGTTCTTTTATGTAAAAAAGCTATAGGATATAAATAGTAATGTACCTAGGGTTAGATATACAGTAATTAATACAAGTCAGGGATCCAAATTTCTCGTTTCCTATTACTCGTAATGGTCTTCCTTTACAGCAGCCGCAGCGGCAGCAGCGACCGCAGCCAAAGCGGCTTCACCAAGTTTTTCACCTGCAATGTCTTCCATGTTATCGATATTCATGTTCATGTTCATATTCATGTTCATATTCATATTCATGTTCATACCATTCATGCTCATACTATTGATATTCATACCATTAATATTCATATTGTTCATGTTCATATCATGAACCATGTGAGCCATATTAGTAAGATCTAACATAGGATCTAAATCCATAACTACATCACTTTGAGATTCTTCTGAATCATTTTGGCCAGTATTGTAAATCTGGCCATGATCAGTGTTACTTCCAGACATCATTAAGTCATTGTATGCCTCTTTTTGTTGATTTATTTCCATTCTTTTCTCTTCCATTAAATGTCTAGCCCAGTTGTCTCTAATTGCAAAATCGAAAACTGTTAAATCTCCCAAAAGCTGTTGAGAAACAGCTCTCTGTTCACGTATCCACATGTCTTTCTTATCCTCTGTCGATAAAGTTTGCCAATTTTCAAACCCAATTTTTAACTTTTCAAGATGATTTTCTAATGAACTAGAGTTATTTAAATATGGCATTCTCATTTGAACATCTTCATTATTCTCTAACCACATAACTAAAGTTTTAAAAGTTTGTGTAGTTGGTGGATCATGTGGCCATGCATTAGGTGGTAAAAAAAATAGAACCATTCTAGGGAATGAAGGGTGAGTAGGTAATGCAGGATAATTAATTCTTTTGTAAAATTTCATTTGATATGTTTCTTTAACTCTTGATACTTTACTAGTCAATTTTCTTCTAATACGATTTTTTTCTTTAACATAATCCCTTCTATTATATTCTTTAGACCTTTGTAATCTTCTGGCTTTAATAGCATCTGGATCTCCTCTACGAGCAACGTTTGATCTTAATTTTTCAACTTCTTCAATTGGGTGCAATTCATTACCCTTTTGGTTATCTAAATGTCTACCCAAGGATCCAGCATGTTGAAAGGTTTTCCCACAAAATTGACAAAGCTTTTTTGGATTATTAATATAATTTTCCGAATTAGAGTCTGAAGCTTTAGATTCTGATTTATTAATTATTGGATTATGATTATTATTATTATTATTAGTAGTAGTAGTAATCTGTTTAGTTTGATTGACACCCATATTAAAATTTTCATCACTTTTAGAAGTATCAGGATTATTATGTTCAACATGATTATCATCATCTTCCTCATTATGTTGGAAATCCGCAAAACTTTCTGAGATAGCTCTATCAATATTAATATTCAAATCAGCAAAATCAACTTCATTGTTTTCAGAACGACTGTTAGAGACTTGTGGTTTATCACAATGAATAATATTCTCAGTATTTGTAATATTTTTAGTAAATCTAGTTGCATTTTTAACTTCATCATGGTTAAGATCATTTTCATCATCAACCTCATCGCTTGTGTATTTTTTTATATCTTGGAAATATTGATTCACTTGATTATCTAAAGTTTGATGATCTTCATCAACCAAATCGCTTTCATCCTCGTCTTCATTCCCACCAACACCAGTAACAGAACTGCAACGTTCTGTTGACATTGCTGTTTGTTGATTACCCAACTGTACCATACCTAACCTGCCTACCTTCCTGCCTTAAAATTATGAGCTCTTGTGGAAATACAATGTGCAAATCTTCAGTGAATCTGTAGTATAATTGTATTAAATATGATAACCGTGGCAGTGGTAGTCTTATAGATTGATAAAATTGAAAATATATGATAAAAAAGAAACATAATTTCAATTACATACAAAAATTCATATAAATTTACTTTATGTAATTTATTTCATGTTGCGTTTTTTTAAATTTTATTTATTTATTTATTTATTTTCCAGATTCCAGACTTCCAGATTCATGCATGTATGTATGTTTCTGTTTTCATGACAATGACGTATGTTATATTGTATGTGATGTGTGATGTGATTCATGTTTATACTAATTAAGCCACTTTATTTTTTTCTTCTTTTTTCTTTTAGGCGTGCATAGTTGTTTATTAACTATATTAGGAAGAACAGGAACATATATACAGACTACAAACTATAGCCCTTAAATACTATGGTATCCACATCTGATGAATTTGGGGAATCACCCCAAGAGAACCTGAAAAATGTACCAAAAGTAACTTTCTCAATTCCCCCATCTTCTCAAACAAACAAACAACAGGTAAACCCCTCTTCAAATCAAAGGATCAATCCAAACAGGCTCTTTCCTATGCCAAACTCTCCACAAATGGCTTCTACTGACCGTAAGAAAAGGGAGAAAGTACGTTTAGCGCCTCATCATTCTGCTATGGATTGGGAACGTTTCAAACAGACAAATAATTTGAAAAATATTGATCCATCTGAATTTCCAGTTCGTTTAAATAAATTAGAATTAGCTAAACATAATAAAGAAAATGATTATTGGATGGCATTAAATGGTAAAATTTATAATATCACCTCATATTTGAATTATCACCCTGGAGGAGTAGATATACTTGTTAAATATGCTGGTAAAGATTGTACTGCACTTTTCATGAAATATCATCGTTGGGTAAATTTTGAACGTATACTTGATGAATGTTTTGTTGGGTTTCTAATATCATAAACAGACTACTAATTTTCACATAATTAATTAATTTTCTTTTCTAAACACTTTATAAATTTCCCTCATTATACTATTTCGTCATTATATTCATCAATTATAAAAAAATATCCTTTATACGTATATAGATACTAACACAAATATCGGAAATGTTAGATTCATTCCTTAATTATCTCAGAAACGCTTGATCCTCTTGATAGTCTTATATTCTTCAAACTTTGAATACTACCACCAGAAATGCTTCTGTTCATATTAATCGATGTAACAAATTGAGTATTCGACATATTTTTAATGCTATCATATGATTTTTTGCTGTGAAAACTTTTATCACTCTGATTATCAGAATCAAACTCAATAGAATCATAACTGTTTTGCCTTGAAGATAAGGTATCTTGATTTTCAACGACATTAACTGCGTATTGAACAATTTTATGTTTAACATCTCCAAACTCTACACAAACTTTAACAATTTCTAAAACATCTGTTAAATCAAGCTTAATATTATCAGTTTTATTTAGTATATCATCATACTTCCTCAAAAATGCACCATAATATCTCTCCTTAGTTTTACGTGATAATTTATCCCATGGCTTATCAGATTCTATTTTAACACGATTATACAAATCTTGAGGTCTCACTATTTTATTCTTATATTCGGCAGAAACTGATAAATCTTTCATATTATCATCTAAAAGTGCTGAAAAAATTTCAGAAATCGATCTACCCTTCTTAATCATATTTTTCGAAGCCCTATTTTCATTATTTGAAGTGTCAAATTCTTTAATTGATTTCAGCGATATTAATTCTGGTTTGTTTTCAATTAATTCCTTTAATTCTAAAACTGTTACATTATCCGTACGTTTAACAGCAGGTTTTAGAATCTTTTTAACATTTTCTGTTTCATCATCTCTAGCAGTTTCATATTCATCATTTAGTAATGCATAATTTATATTCCGTCTATGTTTTGGAACATGTCCACTCAATTTTTCAAACATATCAATTTTATCAGGTATTGTCTCTTTTCTTAATTCTACTTTCTTTAAAAATGGTAATAAAATGTCATCAATCTCACTCTCAGAGTGAATAACGCTTGATGATGCAGATGATGATTCATCAAGCATGGCAGTAAGTGCTCCTGGTTGTTTTAAAATTTCAGAATCAAATGAATTAACCTCGATACGTTCATTGGATTCGTTGTTTCCAGAATTTTCAGTGTTTTGTGATAGAGATACAGTCATCGTTCGTCCAGGAACGTGCCCAATTAAATTTTCATTTGGTAAAAACAATTCGATATCTTCAATAGTTTCATCAATTATATCATCCACAGCTGTAGTATCCAGTTCTTGTTGTTCAATCTGTTTTTCTTGTTGCAGACTTATGATGCGTAGTTTTGAATCAGGCGATAATGGTTCATTATCATTTATAATATATCCTTCAATAACATTAGTTAATTCTTTTTTGTTTTCGTTTGCTATTTCCATGGATCCAAGTATGTGTTTAGTCTCTGTATTATTTTTTTCAGTTCCATGAGATGACAAATCAATATCCTCAACTGTTGATTTCTCAGGAATTTCGATATTTATATCTTTCAAATTATGTTCTTTAATATCATGCTCATATATAGTTGCTGCCGTTTCATCAGAATAAATGTTTGTTTCATCAGATATTATGGATTTCTTAGACTCTTTGGAATCTGCTCTTTCAATGTTGGTTCCAACTTTAGATCTTAAAACTTCGTCAAATTCACTCAAGTCTTCAGATTCAGATTCTCTAATCAATTCCAGCACACCATCTTGACTGATTCCATTATTCAATACTAATGAATCATCTGCAAACCAATCAATTTCATGGCCGCTGTCATCACTCGATTCAATAAACAGTCTCATTTCATCATCATCTGCCCAACTTCTATGAACACCAACTGAATTTATCATCTTTTTACCTCTTTCTTCATCAGAGGAATTTAACCATTCTTTCCAAGCTTCATTCCAAAATAAAATTAAATCTTTACGTGATCCATTATATGTTGCAAAAATATTATGTCTTATAAGTACACAATATCTTGCAAATTCACTTATAGGTGTAGATTCTTTCAAAAATCTAGAGCATTTAATTTTTAAAATTTCATGTTGAAAATCAACTAATAGATTAGATATACTAACCAAGGGAATTGAAATTCGATTATTTTTGTAATTTTCAATTAATTCATTAATAATTTTTTTTTGTTCATCATTTATTATAAAATAATCAAATAACCAAACTAAATCTCCGACAATATCTTTATCATGTAATCCGGGCAAATGTTTTAATCCTGATCTTAATATTCGAATTAATCTTCTAACTGGATCATTAATAATCTCATGTGGTAACTTAAAATGTAGTTTCGCATTATTTAAAATCGTCCATAGTTTTTGAAATCTTACTTGATTAGTATCATCTAAAGGTATTATAGGTATTATACTATATTTTCTATAATCACTTTGAAAACCACAATCATCAGATTCATTAGACTCATTTGAATTTAACGATGAATTTGATGAAGTTCGACGGAAAACTCTTTCATTATTTATTTCTTTACCAATTTCAAGATCTTGTAATTTTTCCATATTTGCACAAAATGCAGGTCCATATCTTTTTCCTTTCCATATAATATATCTAAAACTTTTAGGTCCAGCTTTTCCATGTAAATAATCTCCACTTACGTTTAAGGAAGTTAAATATTCTTGAATTGTCGAATCTTTTGTTGATAATATTTGAAATGATTTAATTTGATGTGAGATAAACATCATATAATGGAAAAACAATAATATAGGGTCGTCATATTCGTGTATATAATTATCCACCAACACAATCATTAGTTATGTGCGTGCAGTGTATATAAGGATGTAGTTGGTTTATTCCGAATGATTTTGACAAAATGGTGTAAGTAGTTTGTTGTGATATTATATATAATTGTATCGGATGTTTATTATTTACTTAAAAAAAATCTCCATTCGCTCAAAATAAATTGACAGGCAAAATTTATCCGTTTTCTCTTTTTTTATATACAACTTCTTTATTTAATTTTAATAAATGTAATAGGAATATGATTAATACTATAAATTGAATACGATACAGAAAAATAATTTATAAAAAAATTAATGTCAAGAAAAAGATATTTCAGTCAATGAAAAGGAGAGAAAAAAAATTATTTGATATTTTAAAATCAATCTAAAAATCTAATTTGGAGATTTGAATTATAAAGAAGCTTTCTTGCAGCAAGTTGAAGAAGTTGAACTTAATTTTGATTTTTCATTTTCTTCAAATAATACTGATTTGTTAAAACTGTTACTAGCTTGTGGTAAATCTAAAGCTGGGTTCTTTTCAAAGAAACCGAATGGAGTAATACCAATTTCATGCATTTCAACAGGCATAACTGGGAAATCTTCTGGTTTTGGAATATGAGTGAAACCTAATGTACACCAAACAACATTATCAGTGTTTCTAACATTATCAACACCATTTGCCCATTTAGCAAGACCAGTATCTTCTTGAGATTGATTAGTAAATTCACCACCTGCAAATAATCTATCTTCTTCATATTTAGTAACCCAAATTTGTTCAGTAGCAAATTTAGCTCTCTTAGTATTGTAAGATTCTGGAGAAGCCATAATCATTTGTCTTGCTGGCATAACAATCTTATAACCGACAGGTTTTTTAGAAGTTGGATTAATAACATTTTCATTAATAATTTTATAAGCTCTATTAGTGAATGGTGATTGATCAATATGACCTGCCTTTTCAACATAAGTTCTTTCAGTGTAAAAACCAACATTATATGGATTTAATGAAGTATTTGGTGGCATTCTTAAAACATCATCATAAACAACAGTATTATTATGACCATCAATTGCAGGATCAATTCTAAAAGATAATAAATGTTGATGATAAGCAGCCATAACTCTTGGACCAACTAAAGTACCATAATTAACATCAACATCTCTATCAATTGGCATTGTTGATAAAATACCTGTTGCTCTAACAGAAATTTTAATTTCTCCAACTTGATCGAAAATATATTGAACAGCATATTCATAATTTGCAACAGTTGCAATAATTTGAACAACAAATTCTCTTCTTCTTGCAACAACTGAATGACCAGTTCTATAATTAACATGTTTATATAAAATACCAGCATCTTGTTCATGTAAACAAACAGTATTTGGAATAATTTTAACTTCACCATCAGTTGTAACTCTTCTATTATCTAAATATTTAATAACACCTAAACATTCACAACCTAAACCTAAAACATTACCATTAACACCGAAACCACAATCACCTAAATCAAATGCTTGCTTTCTATGGAATGGACCTCTTGGATCACCATAAGGAACAGTCATTTCAGACATTGATAATCTATAAATAACAGATCTACCTTTAAAATGAATATCATAAATAACAGCACCTTCTCTTGCATTTGGAATAACAAAGAATTCCCAATCTTGCCAAGTAATTTTATGATTATCAACAGTAAAAGAAACACCTTCAGGTTGTGAAATAATTAATGGTTTAATTTCTCTTAATTTAGTAACACCGTTTAAATCAGGATGATATTCAACTAATGGAAATTCATCCCAAGGAGTTGTATCATTAACAACAAATTCATCAGCACCAGATGGTAAATAATCCATTCTGACAAATTCTTTGGTTAAACCATTAAAAACAGGAGAAAATTTTAAAGGTAAAGAATAATGATTTGATTCAGGATGATTTTTATTTGCTAAATACATATAACATTGAATTAATAATCTCTTTTCATTTGGATCATCAGTACCATAAATCCAAGGATCACAAACAACATGAATATTATCAGGTAATTTTAATTTTTCAATTTCAGCTTTACAAATTGGGTGAGTAACTGATAAAGCTTCAATTGCTTCAACATCATCAGCAACTAAAGGACCGACAACACCTTCAGGTAATTTTTCATCAACAATAATATGTTTAAATGATAAATTAATTAAGGCTTTATGAAATTCTTCACCAACATAGAAATAAACATAACCTCTTCTTGGAATAAAAGGTGGAGCGACAGCTTGCTTTTCAGCGGCTAAGTATGTAATCATTGCTTTCTTTGGTGGATCAACTCTATCTATTTGAACAAAAGTTGGCTTTTCAGATGGATAAGCATCTTTAATGAGCTTAACAGAAAGTCTAAGTTCTTCGTCTGAGATTTGGTCAAAAGGATGTAAAGCCATTATTGAACGGATGATTGATGTTTGTGTATGATAAAATAAAATAATAAAAAAAAATGAATAATATATATAAATATAAAATCTTTAAAGGTGAATTAAAAAAAAATTAACCTTAAATGTGGAAAATGCATTAGATTTATAGTTGCATCCTACAAGAGATTAAAGGTATATCATAAATTGAAATTATTATATAAATTAACAATAAACTATCTTATCGGCTAGTCTGTAATTACTGATTATGGATATATAGTCTGTCAACAATTATGGAAAAATAGAAAAAATGTAAAAATTGTCAATAATTTGTTATAAGCGGTACGGCGTACTTGCCCAATTAGGAAGCTAGCGCGAGAAAAAAGGATAATTACGGTTGCACCTTCTGAAAGAGGAAGCTCGAGCGCTGTTTTGTTAATAATAGTAATAAGCTTGATTGTTCTATAATTATGTAGGAATATATATAGGTATTATGTATATAAACTATGCAAGTATTTCTCTATATTTTTCTATTATTTATTAATATTTTTGCAAGAAACTACTATAGGTGTATCAAATTTTCTTTACTTACTTATTTAAGCTAAATAATCTATAAGGTAGTTATTCTTTAGTTACTTATTTCGGTATTTTATTATTCATTCATCAAAAAAGTCATCTTCAGAATCTGACTCTTTGTTTGCAACATTATTAGAAACAGTATCTAATTTGCTATCTCCATATTCTTTTCTGGCAAATCTAATAGAAGTTGCATTATTTCTACGTTCTTCACTAGCAATCTTATCAAGTAATTCAACTAATTCTTCTTCACCAACTTTCTCACGTAATCCTCCACTTTGATATAGACGCATAAGATAATTTTCCACCCCAGCAACTCTTTCTGGTTTCACCATACGTACACGATTTAGTCTTTCCTTTGCTTCATGATCTAAAATTTGTGTTAACATTGAATTAATTGCTCCATTTCCATTACCATTAGCATTTGTATTCGTTTTATCATCTCCATTCCCACTTCCACCTTGTGAGTTCCTTTGCATTTCTTGTAATCTAGCTGCTCTAATAGCTTGTAACTCGGCGTCATCCATTTTCTTGAACTATGTTGTAATATTTTTATGTGACAATTAATAATTTTTCAAATATTACTTTTTAATGATATTAAGTTATATGATATAAGATATTTTTAAACCATCAATCTAAATTTCAAATCATTTAATTTCTCAACATGAAAAATAAAAAATTATTTAAAAACATAAACAAGGCTGTGCAACGTAGCTTGATAAGATATAGAATCTTTTATTTTATTATTATTATAGAGATGTATCATGTTTCATGGTTTGTATTCTACAAACAACGTCTATAACATGAAAAAAATAAGAAAAAAAGATTACCATAAATTAAGATAATGTCAAAAAATGAAATGGAATTATTGATATAACAAATACAGGGTGAAAATTATGAATTATGACCGCAGTCATGATATATACCACTGACAAAATCATCAACTTATAAAATAACTGGAAAGATTGCTTACTTGGTATGTTTTATAGAATTCAGTGAACGTTTTTCATATTATATAGTTACAGGTTGTCTTACAAATATGATACAAACAGTTGTCTAAAAGATTCAACATTTATTGCAATTGTACATGATATTTTAACTTCAAATGAAATACCCGATGCATCGAATTTAGCTCTACCATTAGCTAATTTTACAGTGCAATTTTTAACATTTTTTGCAAATATTGGTTCAATTATAAGTGGCTATCCTTGATATATTAGGACATTTTATATTGGTTATTTCATCGATTCCAAGTATAATGAAATTTCCTTATTTTTAATCCTTTTATCAATTTCATTAATTGCAATTTTGACAGGTTACATTAAAGCTAACGAATTACCTTTACTTGATCAATATGAATATAATTTAGATAAAACCTGATTATAAAATTTTATTAAACAATGAAAAAATTGACACCATATATCAACATTAGAAAAGTTAAGTATGACATTTTATATGTTTATCAATTGGGCTGCTTATTATCTTTCATTGGATCATTTATAGAAAGATATTTTGTTATTTTGGATTTTTACGGGCCTAGTTATTAACTGCTTTAAATACATTTCTTCCATTTTTATTGACTTTTTTAAATTCAAGGTTTACTCATATTGAATAAAATCTAAATAGAAATACAATACAATCATTAAATGGAGTTTATTCTTACTTTTATCGTTATTTGAAAAAAAATATTATGAATACTCCTATGCCAATGAATTTTTCATTGCAAGTTTTCTGTATTAGGTATTAAAATTTTTTTAAATTGTATTTCATTGTTTGTATTTTTTATGCCATTTTAAATTACTGATTCATTATTACTTTCAATTCAAATTTTATCAGCTTGAACGGTGTCATTATCAACTCATATACCAAATAATTTTTATCAAGCTTCTAATCCAATTGTAATTATAATACTGCTATCAATATTATCAAATTTAATTTATCCTTATTTATTAAAAATAATAAACTACTATTACCAGAATGAACATTATTATTGTATTTACAATTACTTCAATTGGTTCATTATTGGGTGCATTTGTTCAACATAAAGTTTGTAAACATTCAGGTTGTACAATTAATCAAGCATCAACATGTATTGAACCATCTGATGTTTCAAAGTTTACTTGATTTTGTTATATTTTAATGTTTGTATTGCAAGCAATTTGTGAGTGTTTTGCAGTTAAAACGGCTTAAGAATTAGCATATGAATTATCACCTGTATTTTTGAGAGGAATTGTACTATCATTATTTCTTGCTTCTGCAGCGGCAAGTAATATATTGGATGAAATTTTAGGTTTTGGGCAAAAGATCCTTATTTATTTAAAGTTTTCATACTTGCTGGTTTATTAGATATACTAAACACTATTATATTTGTAAATTGTTCTAAGAGTACTCATTTAATTAATTAGATATGTTTATATATCATTAGATTAGTGAATCTTAATTATCCTTATTATTATCGTACTAATATTAAAAGGAATGCAAAAAAAATATATAATACATGCAAATAATTTATAAAATAATAAAAAGAAGAGAACAAAAGAACGCAATCAAATCAAAATGAAACTAAAGAATTAGCAGAAGTTATAAGCAAGTATTAACAGCATATTAAACAATAAATAAACAAAAAAATGTCATTAAATTCATTAAAAGATAATTAGAAGAAAAAAATTAAAGTTAGTTAATTAATTAATTAGTTTTGCTCTCTAAACAGTTAAACCCGCTTCTTTAATTTCTTGAATTTTACTAAAATTAATATCATCTAAAATTTTCTTTGCGCCTTTAGCAATTAATTTTTCAGCTAATTCAATACCCAAATCAAATGGATCTTTATCACAAGTAATTTTCTTTTCATGAACATCTTCAACGCTTTCTAAACCATCAACACTTAAAACTATTGCCTTTAATTGTAAAATATTATCTTCTTTTAAAGTTGTCCAAACACCAACTGGCACGGAACAACCACCTTCTAAAGTTCTTAATAAACTACGTTCAGCAACACATTTCCAAGTCGTTGAACGACAACCAATAACACTACATAATAAACGCATTTTTTCATTATTTTTCTTAATTTCAATACCAATTGCACCTTGACCAACAGCGTGATACATTTCATCTTCATTTAAATATTTGGTAATTCTATTTTCAAAATTACAACGGATTAAACCTGCTGCTGCTAATATAATACAAGAATATTCACTTTCAGGATCATCTAATTTTGTAAGTCTTGTATGAATATTTCCTCGCACTGATTTGAACACTAAATGTGGATAGTTTCTATGAATTTGTGCAGATCTACGGACTGATGAAGTTCCAACAATGCTTCCAGCTGGTAAATCAGCCAATGATTTATATGGAGATCCACTTTTCATAACTAGTGCATCTCTTGGATCTATTAAAAGAAAAAAAAGGAGAAAATTTTAATAAGTATAATTATGTTAGTATTTTAATTCGTATTATCATCTTTATTAGGGCCGAAAAACACAATTCCATAATATTTTTTTATATCCTCATAATAATGTTTTATTCAGTAAATAACACGTTTTCATCTATTTAATTCAGTAGTCTAACGTCTAAAAATGTTTAAAATCATCATCAAAAACAAAAAAGTATAAGGAATGGAAAAAAAAAGTGAGGAAATTGTTTGTTTGACAACCAACGATTCTTTTCAAATAAATAAGTTATATTATCATTTCTATTAAAACATACCTTCTCTACTTATAATACAACCTAACTCAAATTCATCAGGTAAAACAGTTGGCATATCTTTTAATGAATGAGCTATTAGATCAATTTGTTTAAATTCTCCAACATCTTCAAGTAAAAGAATTTCAAGTTCTTTAGTCCATAAAGCTTTACCACCAAATGAATAAAGTGGTCTATTTTGAACTTGATCACCTAGAGTTGAAACTTTTGCAATTGTTGTTTTTAAATTTGGATAACAATTTGAAATTGTTTCAGCAACAATATCAGATTGTTTAACTGCCAATAGTGATTTTCTTGATCCAATTTTAACAGTATTATTATCAAATTCTAATCTTGGAAGTGGTAAACCTTCTTTATGATCGAAAACTTTGGGTATTTGAACAATATGTGACATTATAATTTTATTTTATTTTATTTTATTGTGTATATGTATATTTATATTGATAATAATATTTTATTTATTTATTATGAAATTAGATATGATATGATGAATAAATGGTATTTAAATATTGTAATAATTTTCTTTTATGTACAAAAGCAATGAAAAAAGGAAAACAAAATTTTGTAAATAAATATTTTTTTTCAAGTGAATCAAACAACCAAAAATGGATTTAGTAATAAGAATTCAACAAGAAATAGAAAAAAAACTCTGAAAAGTTTTCAAAGTCAACTAGAAATGTATATGTACAGGATGAATGAACCACAAGGAGGTTTTGTAGAACAAAAGAAGTTATATATAAAGTCAATAATAGGAGGAAATTATTGAAATAATTGAAATAATTGAAAGATTATAGGAAAAAACCGATGATATCCATCAAACATCCAACGAGCACATTTTCAACACCTCTTTCTTTCATTATACTCGACGAAAAACAAACAAAATGAAAAATTTAATTTAAAAAAATAATAAAAAATGAAAAAATATAAAATAATCGCATATTTGCACCAGAACAGGAAATCCCCTGTCAATAATATTACAAGGTATTAAAGCTGTTCATTTTGGAAACATTAATTCATTTTAAATATTTATTCATCTTTTGATCTCTAGCTATTTGTAATACTTTTAAAATAATAAAAGAATTAATGAAAATCTTAAGTAGTTAATAATTATATACACTGTATGTTCATTCCTGATTTGAATATTTAATAATAATACAATACAGTAGAAATTTATATATGCAGTATATATAACAACCAATCATAACGCGAGGTTTATTAATACTTATAGTAACAATATTTATTTTCTTTATTTATTTTATTTTATTTTATTTTATTTCCTCACACACAGCTATTTAATTTGATTAGTTAAATAATTTTAATAGTAACAATAATTAGTATTGGGTATTATACACTAATATTATTAACAGAATTTTTTTTTTTTATGCATTTTCAATAATTTGAATTTATTTTCAAGCTTACTTGAGAGCGATTTGACTTAAATCTTATGATCCCTTGTAACTTGTAACTGAAATTTCATACAAAGATAAAAATAAAATAAAAACATAAACAAAAATAAATAAATTAAATAAATTAAAATAAATAAAGGAAATTTTAACTCGGAGTCACGTGCAAGCATGAATCACTGACTGTCTGACTGACTAACCTGCGGGATCTAATAGGTAGCATATTGTTAATATTGGTTTTTTTTAATAATTTAAAAGTTATAAAAACTACTGATTTTTTAGGGAAATGTTTTCATGCTATTTATCTTTGAAATTTTCTAATCTCTTTCCGATGAAACAAGTATGTTTACAATTACAAATACTCCTGAAAAAAAAAATATAAATAAATCTGAATCCAATGAAAAACTTTGGAATTCTTTTCAGGATAAATTAATCAAGTTAAAAGACTCAGATTTAGTGAAATCAACGACAAAGCTTCTCGATTCTTTAGAAATATTGCACATCCGATGTTTAGGTTTAGGATCGGTATCAAATTCATCGCTTGCAATGTACCAACTTTGTTTTTTAAATATAATACAGTTATATTTTAAAAAAGACGACAAAAAAATTAATTTTAAAATCACATTATGGGATCCTGCTTTCACGGAACAAGATAAATTATTCCTTACTGATAAATTTGACTATGAAATAATAAAAGATTTAGAATTAGATACCTCATCTACATTATTTTATTTACCACATTTTCCAATTTCTGAACTTGAAACTTTTATTAGTGAAATAAAACCTCTTTTCGTATTATCAAATGATCTTACAATATATACAACTAAATTCACAGATGCAAAATATTTTGAACTCTATCCAAATTGTTCTCGTTTGACAAAATTAATTCAGGATAATAATGAAAACTCGTCAAAGCCTGTACCAAAGAAAACAGAAAATGAATTTCAAATTGTTACAAAGAAAAAAAATAAAAAAAATAGAAAACGGGAAAGCAATGCAATTTTTACTCCATCAATAGTGAACTATGATTTTGATTCAGCATATTTTTCAAGCGTTCAAACAAGTATTTTGAAAGAGGGTAATGATTTATCAAACGCTTGGACTTCAGCATTTACAGATTTATCATTTATGAAAATTTTAAAGAAATAAATGAATAAATATTCTAATGTATCTTTACTTTTTATCTCTATAAATGTATCTAATAAAGTATGTCTTAAAAAAATTTTAATCTATAACAATAGAAAAATTATTTCTATTTGAACCAACACGCAATTCTCTCTTTTTAATTGTAAATTTCATATCAACTTTTGCTCTGCCTTTCCATTTCAAAAGCCAATATGCTAATTTATTAGTTTGATGATATTTTATAGTCTCAAATCCTAATTTTTTGAATATAAAATTTATTGTATCTAAATCACAATATCTTGAATTTTCAATACATGGTAGAGGTATAACGAAAAATAATAAACCATTCATATTTCCACATGGTTCCTTTAAAAATTCACATATATGACATAACATTTCTCCTCTTTGATTAGGAGTGGGAACAAAGTTAACAACTAATGAGCAGCTTACTAAATCAAATTTCTCCAAATCACTTTCAGGTTTTGGTCTTTTCAGGAAATCTTGTTCTTCAATAACACCGGGTTCTTGACTATGCAAATCTATTCGTTCAATTTTTTTAAAAATGTTACATTTTGAAATTTCATTTTTTGATGATAAACATCCTATTTCTAACGCAGTTAAATCTTTACCATTCCATTTAATTTCATTCAACCATTTGACTAAAATCTTACTTGAATCACCTCCACGTTTTGCATCCTGACCTAATGTACTTGCAGTTTGATAAGTTTCTAAACCTCCACGTTTTTCAATTTCTGAATCTATACGTCCAAGCATTTTAATTAAATCTTCGATATTGGAGTCTGATGGAATAACATCATTATTTTTATGATCAATAACTGATTCTGGAGTTTTATTAATTTTTAACTCTTTCCATTTTTTCTCCCATTCAGAATCATATATTTTTTTAAAATTTTCTTTTCGTTTTAAATATTTTAAATAATTATCATTTATATCGCCATTGTTTTCACTGTCCCATTCAATTAATTTATTAATTCTGTTTAATATTGAACTTTTATACTTTAATAAAACGTGAAATCGACGGATCAATTGTCTTGCACGTAAAGGTTTCAACGTTTTAGGACTTGGTTTAGAATCTGTGATTTTCGCATTCCATTGAACTCTTCTTGAAAGTAATGAACTTTTCCTTTTATGTTTAGCCATGCGGTATTGATGTAATAGTCATACAAAACTACTTATCAATAATCAAGTATCTGGTACAGATTATAGATTATCGTTCTATAAAAATAATAAAATAATAAATAAATAAATAAAAAAAATGAAAAAAAAAATAAAAATTAATGCTATGCCTTGAAAAGTTTTTCATGCATATCATCATATATCACATATTTCGTTAACTTTAATTAATTTCCTAGTTTGATAGTTCAGATAACTTAAATATTTCACTTCATATATCCATATACTTGATCAATAATGGTTACTGCTGCATTGAAGGAAAAAATTTTGAAAAAAAAACAAGCATTAAAGAATAAATCCAAAAATTTACCTAAATCTAACTCTAAACCTAAATCTAAAAATGATTCAAATCATAAATCATTTCAGGTTAATGCGTCTGAATTAAATTGGAAACCAGTTGAAATTCCAGATACCTTAGATGATTTTGAAGGATTTTATGGTTTGGAAGAGATTGACAATGTTGAAGTTAAATACATTGATGGTAAAGTTAAATTTATTACAAAAGATAAAAATAATACAATTTCTGAACAAGAAGCTACAAAGAAAGATTTAGCTATTCCTGAAGGTGATTTTGAAATCGATCCTAAGAGTATCAATGAAGAAGAGAAGAGTCAACTAACCAAAGTTGAAAATGAAGATAATGATAGTGATGAAGAAGTTCATGTTGAAGATGAACTAGAAGAATCAAAAACACAATGCATAGACCAAAAATCCAATGAAATTGAAACTACTCAGGAATCAAATTCAAAAAAAAATAAAAAGGAAATCAAAATAACAACTTTAATTGCATCAAAGGATGAAAATGATGAAGCTGATGTTCCAGAATTACCAACTGAAATAACGCAAAAGTCCAATAAGCCAACTAAATCTGAAAAGAAACCAATAGTAAAAGACACTGAAGAATTGAAGGAAAATACATTTGCAAAAGTCACCGATATTTCTATTCCTACAGATGAAGTTGATTTACCAGAATGGTCGGAAATTTCATTATCCTCATCTACCTTAAATGGATTACAAACATTAGGATTTACTAAACCAACGGAAATTCAAAAGAAAACAGTTCCTGTTTCTTTAGAAGGTAAAGATGTTATTGGTAAGGCAATTACCGGTTCTGGTAAAACTTTAGCTTACGGTATTCCAATTTTGGAAAAAGCGTTAAGTGAACAAGAAAATTTGAAAAATTTACCAGAAGAATATTCAAAACATCCTACTGCAATTATATTTACTCCAACACGTGAATTAGCAAATCAAGTTATGAAACATTTACGTGAATTATTTAAATATTCTCCTTTTAGTGATAAAACAATTACTTCATTAACAGGTGGTTTATCCATTCAAAAACAAGAACGTATGTTATCTTATGGACCGAAAGTTTTAGTTGCAACTCCAGGACGTTGTTTGGAACTTTTAGAAAAATCAACTTCATTAGCAAAGCAAATTTCATCAATTGATATTTTTGTTTTAGATGAAGCTGATAGACTTTTACAAGATGGCCATTTTGATGAATTAAAGAAAATATTAGAAATTTTGCAAAATTATAGACCGAAAAACATTCCACAATTACCAAAAAGATGGCAATCATTAATCTTTTCTGCAACTTTTTCAAAAGATTTATTTAGTAAATTAACAAACAACAATAAACCTACTGATAAAAAGCGTAAACGTGATGATGAGAATGATAATGGTGCAGCTGAAGTTAAAGAAGTTTTAGAAATTTTAGGTAAAAAGCTACGTTTCCGTGGTAAACCTGAATATATTGATGTAAATCCAACTGAAGTTGTTGCAAATAGAATTACTGAAGCAATGATTCCATGTTCACCTATGGAACGTGATTTAATGCTATATTATTTTATTTCAATTTTCCCTGGTACTACACTTGTGTTTACAAATTCTATTGATTCAGTTAAACGTTTAGCACCGACATTAAATAATTTAAATATACCAACAGTTTCTATACATTCTTCAATGATTCAAAAACAACGTTTAAGAGCATTAGAAAGATTTACTAAAAATTCAGAAATTGCCAAGAAAGAGCACAAATCATCAGTTTTAATTGCGTCAGATGTTGCAGCTCGTGGTTTAGATATTAATGGTATTCAACATGTTATTCATTATCATTTACCTAGAACAGCAGATTCTTATGTTCATAGATCTGGTAGAACTGCACGTGCAGGTAATGAAGGTGTTTCAATTGTTTTATGTTCCCCTCACGAAGCTTCTGGTCCATTAAGAAGATTGAGAAGAGCTATTTCAAAGAAGGATAAAGTTGAAGATTTGAGAACATTATCTATTGATACTGATATATTAGATCAGTTAAAGGAAAGGTTAGATTTAGCTGCAAAAATCGCACAAGCTGAAGTTTCAGCACAAAGTGTTAATAAGGAACAAAATTGGCTTGATAAAGCAGCTGAAGATTTGGGAGTTGAAGATATAGATGATTTTGAAGATGATTTCTTAAAGAGAGATCGTAAAAGAAAAGAGGGTAAAACCATTGACAAACAAGGTTTAAAAGTTTTAAAAGCTCAATTAAGGGGGTTGCTTCAAAAACAGATTAGAAAATCAGGTAGAAGATCATATATTGCTGGTGGTTTGAATAATATTGCTGAATTATTATTGAATAACCAAAGTAATAATAGTGTGATGGGATATCTCCAAAAGGATGCATTGGAAATTTTGAAGGATAAGAAGCAAAGTAAAAAGCAGAAGTTATAAGAAGACTTGAAACTTTATATATATATATATATAAAATTAACTTTAGTCGATATATATTATTAGTTTTTTTTCTTTATATTTTGTAAAACGTTTTATTAATAAGAAGAAAGAGAAAAGGCGGAAAATTTCATATCTAAAAAATAGAATAGAATAGAGTAGGATAAAAATTATAAAATTATACTATTAAAATTAATCAGAGAAATATTCATCATCATCATCATCAGACATTAATTGTTCAAAATTAACCTTATATCTTAATAAAGCACCAATACCACCAAATCCTTTAACGAATTGTGCACCTTCTGAAGATCTATCAGTGACGAATTCAACAGTAGCACCATAATTTTTATAATTTTCAGCTAACCATTCTAAGAATGCCATATCAGTAACTATTTCTAATTCAGAACCATCTTTATCAATAAGATAATCTTCCTTAGGAGTACCAGGTGCAACAATTTTAATTATTTCATTACCTTCAATATTTTTAAGTGTATATCTAATATGTTCTAAACCTTCCCATACAATAATAGTTTCACAAGCACCTAAATCTAAAGCTTTTAAAGTATCATCAATACCATAACAAAATTTACCAGAATCTATAGAAATTTCATCAAAATATTGTGTAATTAATTTCTTTTCTTGAATAAATTTAACATTTGATAAAGTTTCAGCTGATAATTCAATTGCTTGATTAAAACCATTTTCACCACCATAAGAAATATCAACAATTTTAATAATTTTTTGTTGTAATCTTAAATCAAACATTTCAGATTTTGATAATTCAGTTTTAAAATCTGCTGAACCTGCTAAAATTAAACCTTGAACATTAACTTTATCATTTGTAATAAAATTTTGAACTGCAACTTCAGCAACTTTTCTAACATAATTATGTCTTTTTTCATCTCTTAATCTTGAAAAACGTAAAGCAGATTGACCACCTCTACCATGCTTTTTTGGTAAATCAACAGTAAATTTATGTAAAATTTCTCTTGTATTACCTGATAATGCACCAAATAAAGCACCATTACCATCCATAACAATAAAACCAAATCTATCATCAGATTCTAATAATTCAGATAATGCTTCAACATGGAATTTATTATCACATAAATAAAGAGATGTATTAATTGGTTTAAAAGGTTCAAATGCAATAGTTAATTTTTTTTCTTTACCTTCATCAGTTAAGACTTCACCACAATAAACAACTAAACCATTCTTTGGGACATTTGTATATAATTTTAATTTTTGTTGAGTTGAAGTAATTGCAGATAAAACAGATAATCTATTAACTCTTGATTTAATATTTGATGCAGTACCATATTCATCTGTTAACATTTTTTGAAGAATTGGAATTTGACCTTTTGGTGGGATAACAAGTGAAATCATTGATGTACCATTACCACGAGCATTTTGAAGAGATTTAATCAACTTCTTGACTTTCCACATTTCGACATTTGTATCTGCATCTGTAGCACTCATTTTGAACTGTGTATTGATGGGTATATGCTTAACTTTCCAAGTGTCTTTATTCTTTACAAATAAAAACTAACTATCTTGTTTTCTGTTTGTTGTCTTGTATATTGAATTTGACAGAACAAAAATTTTTCATTTTTCAATAATTTATTTTTCAACGAACGAAAAAAAATGAATTTTTTTTTTTTTAATTTTTTTTATATTTTACTTTCTTATTACTATGAATAATAGTGAGTCTTTTCCACAATTTATATACTGCTACTGCCTTTAATTATTATTTAATAACATACAAACACTTTCTGACAATCAAATCAAACAATCAAATAAATCAGTCAAATCAATAAACTAGATATAAAAGAAATGTCAGAAGATAATGAGAAGAAACCGGATTTAAAAGGTTCAAAAAATTCAAAAGATTCTAAGGATGTTAGAGAATCAACACAACAACAATCACAAACGACTGCTGAAGGACAATTATCTAATAAAGAATTGAAAGAATTGAAAAAACGTGAAAAAGCTGCTAAACGTGCTGCTGCAAAGGCTGCGTCGGGGGTTACTGAAACTAATGAATCAACTGCTCAACAGCAGCAGCAACAACAACAGAAAGGCAAACAATCATCATTAAATAAAGAAAAGACACCAAAGACAATATCACATATTAAAAAACAATTAAATAATGCTAAAATTCACGATCCGACTTTGAAAACTCCACCAATGTTTGGACATTTGGAAACTAGAGAAGAACGTATTTCTTCTACACCTAAAATTGCAAGTATTGTTCACCCAAGTATTTTATCATTAACATTAAAAATTTCTACATATAAAATTGTTGGCTCAAGTGCACGTTGTATTGCAATGATGAGAGCATTTAAAGATGTTATTATATCATATAAAACACCAGAAGGTACAAGTTTACAAAGACATTTAACTGGTCATTTAAGTCATCAAATTGAATATTTAAAAACTGGTAGACCATTAAGTATTTCAATGGGTAATGCAATTCGTTGGTTAAAACAAAAAATTTCAATTATTGAAATTAATACAAGTGAAGAAAAGTGTAAAGATTTATTAATCAATGATATTGAATTATTTATAATGGAAAAAATTATTGTTGCAGATAAAGTTATAATTGATTATGCAGAAAATCATATTTTAAATAATTCAAAAATTTTAACTTATGGTCATTCAAATGTTTTAAGTGAGTTATTTGAATTTTGTGCAACTGAACAAAATAAAAAATTTGAAATTTATATAATTGATAGTAAACCATTATTTGAAGGTAAAAAATTAGCTAAAAAATTATCAAAATTTGAAAATATTAAACTACATTATAATTTAATTAATTCACTAAGTTCAGTTTTAGAAAAATCAAATATAGATTTTTGTTTCCTCGGTGCTCATTCAATGTTATCAAATGGACGTTTATATTCGAGAGTTGGTACTGCATTAATTGCAATGGCATCAAAAAATAAAAGTATTCCTGTTTTAGTATGTTGTGAAAGTTTAAAATTTAGTGATAAAGTTCAACTTGATTCAGTCACTTTGAATGAATTAGGAGATTCTGATGATTTAATAAATACAAAACCATTTAATAAGACAGGATTTAACTTGCAACAATATATGAATAAATTAAATAATAAATTATTAACTGAAAAGGAATCAGATAAAGGTAAAAAGAATAATAATAACAATAATAATAGTAATAGTAATAAACAAAAGGAAATACAACAATCAAAACTTGATGATGAATATGATTTGTCCAATTGGAAACAATATCCAAGTTTGAATATTTTAAATATTTTGTATGATTTAACACCACCTGAGTATATTCAAAAAATTATTACAGAATTTGGTGCATTACCACCATCTTCAGTTCCTGTTATTTTAAGAGAATATAAAAGTTCGACCTGATTTGTTTTATTTATTATATTTCTTTATATATATATATATATATATAAGTATATGGTGGATAATATAATTTAAGTTCGATTCTGATTTTGATTTAATTTTAATTTAGTTAATTTTTTAATTTTTTAAAATATAATATAATATAATATAATTTAATGATATATAATGTATATAAATGAAATTTTATAAAGTCAAATAAAGAAAAAGTGGAAAAAAAATGCAGATACACAAAATTATTTAAATTCAATTATTTATTTAATTTCAACATCATTTTCAATTTCACCAATTTTAAGTTTATTCACATAAGTTTGTAATTTTTTCCAATGTTCTTCTCTTAAAAGTTTCCTTTCATTATCCTCTTTAACTTGTTGTTCATAAAGTACAAAACAACGATCATAAACAACTGGATTTGTTTCCATAAAAATCTTTAAAGCACTATAAGCAATTGTTGATAAAGTTCTATTCCAATTATTTGGTTCATCAAAATCTACATCATTAACATGATTTTGATTTTCTAATAATTCTAGTTCAGGTTGAGCTAATTCAAACATTGAAGGGAAAATAATTGGTAAAATATTTTCAGCATTTTCAGTTACTAAAGAAACAAAATATTCATTATTAAAAAAGCATAATACTTTTTCAGAGACTTGAAAATGAGGAGATGAAATACATTTTGATAATTGAGCAAATAATGGTATTTCAATTTTTTGAAATTCATTTGGATCAATTATTTCAAAAATATCTTCAATTTCATTTAAAAACATCAATTCTTTTGGGGAATTAATTTTTGGCCAATATCTTAATAAACCCATTATAACTTCTTCAGTTAAATTTGAATCTTTTTCTAAAAATTGTAAAATACAATAAGCTAATTGAGGGTGATATAATGATAAACTTCTTGCTTTATGTAAAGGAATTAAAACTCTAATCAAAAATATTTTATGTTCTTCTTTTAAAGGTAATGCAAAACCATTAATAATTGAACCCAGAATTTCTAATAATTCAGAAATACCATTAAAATGACCAGTTTCATAAACAAACGTTAAAAAAATATTATTAATTGATTTTCTAATAAAAGATCTCAAACTTAAAAATTTACCATAAATTCTATGTAAAGTTGTTTTTAAACAATCTCTTTCTCTATTATCTTCAGAATCAAATAAATCTAATAAAGTTAAAACAAATTTATGATCGATAAAAGGTTTTGCAACTGTATTATTAAAATCTGGTGATTCAACAAATCTAAGGAAAAATTCATAAACTAATTGCATATGGGTCCAACCTAATTCATAAACAGGTTCATCTTCATCAGGATCATAAATATCACCAATTGGATTAACAGGTGGTGGAATTGGTCTAAAAATATTTATTTTAAACATTTCAACAACATGCTTATACATTTCTTCAGTAAAATTAATTCTTGTTGTACTAATAAATACTGTTAATTCATGTAATGTTATTCTTTTTAATTCTTTACCTTGAATATCAGAAGAAGGATCATAAAAATCAAACATTATTTTACATTGATCAACTTTTTGAATAAATAAATCTATATGAAAATGTGGATCAACTTCTTCAAATGGTGGAGATTTTTCAAATGGTTTAGTATTAAGTGAAGGTTCAAATCTTGAACTTGAATGTCTTTGAGGAGTTTTAGGTTTTAATTCCAGATCATCTTTTGGTACTTTATCAAATGGGGAATAAGAAGTATGATATTTAAGAAAATCTATTTCACTTTGAGGTTGTAATTGATCGACTTGAAATGGTTGTTTTTGTATCTGTGTATTATTAATAGTACTATTACTATTATTAATAGTATTATTATTATTATTATTATTTATATCATTAGTATCATTAATAAACATTGATTGATCGGTTACTATTGATGGTATATTTGTATTTGAAGTTATATTTGTGTGTACATTATTGTTACTATTATTATTATTATTATTATTATTAATATTTATAATTGGATTTGAATTATTTGAAATTTGAGATGATAAGTTAAAACTATTATTATTATTAGTAGTAGTAGTAGTATTAATATTATTATTATTAATATTCATATCAAATGAAGATAATATATTGGTATCATTACTGTTATTTGAAATTGTATTTAAATCTGAATAATCTTTTGATGGTGAGTTGTTATTAATTGATGAAGAGGAAGAAGCAATTCGTGAAGAAGATGATGAAGAAGTCAATTTGTCTTTTTTCCTTGATGATTCCTCCTTTTTATTATTGGCATTATTATTATTATTAATATTATTATTAATATTAGAACCAGTATTAGAATTATTAAAATTTGAATTTGTTGATGAAGAAGAAGAAGATACAGGGGAATCATCTTTCTTTTTTGGATCTTCTTTATCTTTTTTCATGCCTGTTTTAGACCTGAAACGTTGTTTGAAGCCCTTCATCATTTTTCAATGGTGTTAGTTAATATGAGATTGTGTAAATAAATGACAATCGTAACAGCAAGTGAACGTGTAATGTGAGAGTTGTATGCTTCTGTTATGTCTGTTAAAAAACTCGATTTGATATAATAATAGTTAATAATTGAATGACAATATATATGCAATAATTAGCTTGTAACTTTAGACTTCAATAAATCGTACAAAATTAAATGCCTATATATAATGAGAAAACAGGCGCTCTACAATTTGTATGATGATTTATTCTATTGTATTGTAATTGTACTATATATGTATGAAATCCAGGTGTTCTAAACATTTATTTTGTTCTGTCTCTCACTGTCAGACAGAGATCAATCAATTAATCAATGGTCGATCGCTCGTACTATAATTATATTATTTATTTTTATTTTTATTTTTATTTTTATTTTTATTTTTATTTATTTTATTTTTATTTTTATTTTTATTTTTATTTGATTCAGTGTTTGTTTGCTTTGCTTGGTTTTCTTTGTTTTTATATTTATTTCTATATTTGATCTTTTTTTAAAGACGGGTTTATTAATTTATAATTTAGTAAAGTAATGTTATTAATAAATATTTATATATATATATATATATATACAAGTATAATGTATTGTATTATATTGGTGATAAATCAAGTCAAAGCAAATTCTTATATATGTATATACACACCCGTACACACGCAGTTAATTAATCCACGGGATTAATTAATTAGTCGGTTTTTTGATTTGACTCCCATGCCACCCACGATAAAAATCCATTCCATAAAACACCCACAATTCCCACAACTACAACTCGAAATTGTACTGGGACAACAGCAAAATTAATAACTTGAACAGCCGGCCATACCGCCCAATTCGCTAAAAGTGTCCCCCACCAAGAATCACCCACCCTTTTTCTAGTCTCTATCCAAGAATGTCCTTCTAATATATTTACCCAAGTTAAATAAAGAACAATACCAATCGGAGCCCATCCTATTTGATCAACAAATACACGTGCTAATGTATCTAATGATTTTTTGCGTCGTCTAGTAATCATCATCATTCTTGGCCAAACCCATGGCCAACGTACTTGATGTTGAAGGAAAGGATAAAGTTTCCCAGCAATTGGCGCAAACACTGCCCCACCATAAAGCGCATTTCGGAATGTCCTACTAAAATCATATGGATGGGAAGACATACTCTGAGCGAGAACATCACCAGCTCCAAATAATACTGCACTAGTAACCATATTTCCAATTAATGGACGTTTTTCAATAAATATACTATAATGTTTCAATATATTCATATTAATCTATCAATTATTGAATAAAATTAAAATATTATTTATAAATAATTAAATGATAATTAAGAAATCGATAGTAAATATTTTAAACCAATAAACAGTGGATGGCAATCATTAAAATTATTTTATAGATCTCTAGATCGACTTACATAATTAATATTCCTCTAGATTGTAAACAAGTAATACTTAGTACTTAATAGCTCTAACCTTACTTTACCCTCGCTTTTCTTGATTACAAAATAAACAAAATAAATAAATACTGTATTTATCTGCCAAGCCTTCAATATCTAGATTATATTTGTTTTCTTACTAGATATACTACCCCTTGATTAACCATTTGGTGTATTATTTTTATATAAATATAAATCAATACCATGATATCCTTTTACAAGAGGAAGATTAAAAATAAATCAATTAATTATATCGATTCTTATATTCCATTTGGCTACAAATTAGCTGATGTATCACCATATTTGCAAACAGATCATATTTCGGCTGATAATAATAGTTTTAATGAACAAATAGATACAATCGTAGTGCATTCAGATTCATCATATTCAACTGAGAAACTTCACGATTTGATAACATCTAGAATAATTAATCAACGTCGTAATTATTTTGCTGAAGAAAATGATCCATTAATTAATTCCAGAACCCCACCATCTTCATCATCATCATCTTCCTCTTCTTCTTCAGATACGACGATTGAATTTATAATTCCATCATCTCAATCATCAAAAGAATTTGAAATTTTAAATATTGATAAATTATCTTCAGGTTTAAGTTTACTTAATATGTCAATTAATAATAATATATTTATTAATAATCCTGAAAATTTAAAAAATTTTATGGGTGATTCAATCGCTCAAATAATTAATAGTATAACAGATGATGATACTCTAAATAAAACTTTTAATTGTTTAAACTTAGATAAAAAGTTGAAAATTTTAAAATTATTTTTATCTGATAATGAAATCGTCTCAAATTTAAAAAATTCAAATGATTTCCAGTCTTTGCATTTTAACCAATACCCTAATTCCAATGAAATTTCTTTTGAGCAATTGATTTTTTTGTTTATTCAAGCTTGTTATAATCTTATAACTTTATTCTATCAAACATTCGGTATACCAATAATTTCTTTTATATGGTCATTGTTATTATCATTAAATGAACAATACAATATTATTGATTTATTACTAACAACTGCAATTAAAATATTATCTTCAATAATAACATTATTTCTTAAGCTGGTCCTCAGTTGCACTAAATTGCTTGAATCTCAGCAAAATAATCAATCTTATCAATCTTCAAATCCTTCCCGTGAAGCTATCATTCAAATTTTGAAAAGCACTGTCACTAATTTTTCCAATAAACAATCAAACAACCAACAAAATATTTGAAAAGGACAAAAAGAAATCGTTCTCCTTTTCAAAAGATAATACTAAATTATTACCCCATTAGTGCACTAATAATGCCATAGTGATAATATTATCATGTATTATCCTTAATATCTTGAATCTCACCCCTCCTCTTTAGCAAAACACGGAAACCGCGTTTGATTTTTTCATGTTTCGTGTATGTTGATATTTTGTACACTTTTTTCTTTGATTGCTATTATTATAGCATTAAGGAGATCATTATTTTTTTTCTTTCATATTTTACACTTTATTGAACATTTATTCTCTTTCTTCAAATATCAAATTTACTCTTTTCAAAAAAACTTTGTTTAATTAATGTATATTTAATACCCATTCAATAATCTGAATTTCGTATCAATCAAAAAAAGACTAGATCAAGTTTAAGAAAAATAAAAACTAAAATATAAAAAAACTTAACAAGAAAACAAAAAGCAATGGTTCATAAAGAACCACTTGAACCAAAAGATCAAGTAACTGAATCTTGTTCAATGTCAAATACGAAAAGTGCCGATTTTTTTAACGATTTTCTAAATTCAACTCATGATTCGAAATCAAAAGCTTTATCATCTAATGAAAATAATGATAATTCTAATGACAATGATGAAATTTTTGATCATTTTTTAGACATTTCAATACCTGATTGGTCTTCATCATCAATATCTCATCATGATAGAAAAAATTTAAAATCAAATTCGGTACAAATTATTAATAAATCCGATATTTCTGATATTCTTGAAAATATAACAACTAAATCAGATTCAACATTGTTGATTAATAAAAGAGAAATTGGACCATTATCAGAAATCCCAAAACCTCGAATAAAGTTAGAAAATAAAAATATTGATCCAATTAGTGATGATGATGAATTTAATGATAAAATTATTGATGAGTTAAATAAAGATATCATTCATTCATCATCTCCGACAATACCAGTTGATTCACCATCAATGCATATTTTCAATAATTCAGATAATGATTCATGTAATACAAGTTCACTTAAAATTAATAAACAATACAATTTATTTGATAATTCCTTTTCAAATAAAAATAGTAATAATAAAGATGTTAATAATCAAAATTTTCATGAGCCACCAACTTTTGCGTCTGCAAATATAACAAATAAATCAATTATTTCTAAAAATGAAAATTCAAAATTAACTCCAATAACTCCAGCTATCATTGCAATTGAAAATTGTTCAACCACTCTTATATTACCTGGACCTTCTAAAAAATCAAAAATTTTCAATTTACTAAATGATGGTTTAAGAGAATATACAGACTTATTATCAAATATATCACCTGATTTTACAATTGAAACTAGATCAGATTATTTAACTTTATATCTTAAAAAACATGGTTATGATTTAAAATTGAAAACTGTTAATGATTATATAAGTGAAATTAAAAATAATAAAATTGATAATGATTTACAAGAAATGTTAAATAATGATCATTTTGGTGATGAATTCAGAGCTTTATTAAATGAGAGTACAAAACGTAGAAAATGCTATAATAAAAGGAAGAATCCAAAATTTATATTAAAAAAATCTTTATCTATTCCAAATATACTTAAATCAAACACAAATATAAATAAAAATTTAACTTCAAGTTCAATTTTAAATAATAATGATTTAAATTATAATTCAAATACCACAAATTTGAAATTATTACCAAAGGTTAATCCTTCACAACAAGACAATACAAAATTAGTAATAGTTAAAAATTTTAAAATTGGAGTATTGTTGAATCAAAGAAAATTTCCAACTAATAATATTGAACAAAAACAAAAATTTATACCAATAATTGATTTAAACGATATAATAAGAAGAAAAGAAGATGAGGCTTATTTAAATCAATTAAAAAATTCAAGTATTTCTTCGAAAAAATGCATTGAAGATATTTATATTCCAACTCTTGAATTTACACATTCCTTAACATATGCAAGTATACCCTTAATTTTAAATCCATTAATCAATATAAATTTAGAAAACGATCAATTAATGTCATTTGTTGAAATTATTCTTAACATAGGTAATTTAATTATACCTCAATCTGTTAATTTTAATTCAAATTCAAATTTAAACTTTTCAACAGTGTTACAATTAAAATCAATCACAAGAATTTATGATGATAGCAAATTAATTTATAAAAGAAGTGATCCAATTACAGGTGTTTTTACAAAGGAAAATAATTTTAATATTAAAATTATGTTACCGTTACAAGCAAAATTATGGTCGTCATTAATAAATGATTATCATAATGGTATAATTGACAATTCTAAATTTAATAATTTGAAGATTTCTCATACAATATTTTCAAATGATGATATAATTAAATTTAAGAATGAAAATATACCAATTCATTCTTTTATTTGGGAATTTTTAGTTAATATTGATGATCATTATTCACCTCATTGTATTAATATTGTTAAAAACGATGAATTAAAAGTACAAAATCAAGTACCCATTTTCCCACATCAAATACCGATTCAACAAAAGGAAATTAAAGTATCAACATCAAATCAAAATTTAAATAAGAATTCAAATAAATTATCACAGCAACATTATTATCGATCTCAACAGCAATCATATCAATTAAATAATAAAAGAAAAAATAATTTTTCAAATAATTTTAGTAGTAATCAAACACAATTTTTAAATATAATAGAAGATCAAATTTTAACGAGTACACCAATTCCATCAACGCTTAGGGGGCATAAAAGAACAAGATCAAGATCAATGAACGAAATTGATTTATTGTCATTTACTGTTCCATTTGATGGCAATGTTAATATACCATTTTTAGATTCGTATACGTCAACAAATTCAAATTCTAGTGTATCACCGGTAATGAATTCTAACTTTTCAGCATTACATAGTAACCAATATCAACATCATTATAGTCAGCAACAACAACAACAACAACAACAACAACAACAACAACAACAACAACAACAACAACAACAACAACAACAACGCCATCATCAATATCAGGATCAATATCGATATGAGCAGCAGCATCAGCATCAGCAATTCAAAAATTTTAAGGAAAAGCAAAATCAATTTTTTGAATTAAAACATCAGAATTATTCGGATTCACATCTTGAATTAAACAATTTAACAAATGAATCAAAGTATAATCCTTTGAATTTGAATTCAGTTTCATTAACAAATAATTTAAATTTTACCCAACTAAATGGTTCTGTTAATAATTCAACAGCATCTGGATTTGTAACATTATCGAATTTAGATGAATCAGTAGAGAATTGTAATTCAAAATCTAAATTTATAAGAAATTCAACTGAAGCTCAATTTTCATTTATGGATTCAAATATGATTCAAAGTGCACCATCTTATCAAACAAATTTTTTATTTGATGGGGAAAATGAAATTGATGGTAATATATCACCTACAAATTATACAGATTTTTCTATTTCTAAAAGAAGTTCATACACAACGCAAACATCTCCTTTTACAAAACCAAAAAAATAATTTGCTAAAAATTTGGTTTTTTGTTTCTTTAATGTTAATGTATTGATCGGTTAACCTAATAAATTCAACAACTCAACTTCTTTTCTATTTTTATAGCGGTTTAATAGTGTACAAAATGGTACTGAGAGCCAACCAGAATGGGCATTTTGATATTAATATTATATTATTGTACTTATTATATACTTTGTTTGTCTAATTTAGTTTTTTAATTTTTTAGTAAAAAAGATGTATGATGAAAATAGTATTATCTGAAATATATCAACCGGAACCATTTTTTTAAATTACTTATATATGTGTATAAGTAGTTAGAACAGATTGAATGAACATAAATCAATGATTAATGTATCATTAAGAAGGCATCGGTCATTAAGAAACCTACCAACCTACGGAATACAAAATTTTTGAGATATTAATGAATGTACTAAATATTTATTTCCGCCTATTATATATATAGGTTCACGCGGCGATTCGGAAATATATATATATATATAGAAGGACTACAACTACGCACTACGCATGTGCCGGCTGGATGCTGGATGCTGGATGTTCATAAATTTAAAGGTTGCTAGGAATGCCGAATTTTGTGCATGGAGTGTCAAATAGATATATATATATATATATATATATAGGTATAAATCCTTTGTTACCGTTACCGATCTTATATATATATAATTAAGACCATATAGCTATTGTCTTTTATTTTTTCATTTTTCATGTTTTTTTACCTTATTGTGCATGCTATTTTTATTGTAAGGCTTTTCTTATTCCTCTGTCAGATCGATACCTGTCATTTCAATTAACTTTTATTTTCTGTAAATTACTGCTTTTTGATTTAATAACGATTGATATCATTAAATATCTAATTCTGAAATATTCTTTAATCTTTAAAATTATAAAGGCTTTTACTTCCTTTTAAAATAAAAAAATTTCCAAAATATATCATCGGTTTGCTACCAATTTAGAAGACAATTTTTACCATATCAAAAAGTGAGTCATTAAAATTATTTTAAATGATTTTGGTAAATAAAATACATAATTTTTTTATTTTCTGGTTCAAAAGGATACGAAATTGTATAAATGCTATAATAACATCATTTCGTAATAAAGATAATGATTACGATGATGATTTTTACAAGAATGGAAAAAAACGCAAAAATGAAAAACCATACATAGAAGAAAGGGAAAATACTAAGAATAACACAAATGTAATAGATGATCGAATAGATTCAAAAAAATTATTTTCTGGAATTGATGCTTCAACAACACTATCAAAGGAACATTATTTTAAAAATTCGGAAAATACTATTTATCTAACGAACTCAAATAGTAATAACGAACATTCAGAAATCAAGTCATTTGAAATAAATACCTTAATCGAATATACAAATTTTACGGGATCATCACATTTATCACGATCATCTAAGAACATTATTGATGATTGTGAATTTACATTCTCTCCGCTTAAGTCAACTCAATCAGAATTAGAAACATCTTTATTTCCAAGTATTGATTATACACAGTTTGATCCAGCAAGCGCAAATTACATTTCATTGTATCCTATTTCTACAATACCTTGATTCTTATATATATAACTATATATTCTAGATCATTTTGATTACTTTTTTATAGATTAGCTATTCACATAAACGCTATTTAATATTCGATATCTGTCAAAATATAATTTTAAACCCTATATAAAAACCTGTCAAACTATGATTTTACTGACATGCATATATAATTAAAACAAAGTAAAGAATTAATTGTAATAGTAAATGCATATGATATGATAATGATAAACGAATAAAAGAAGAATATAAAATAAATATATATATTAAAACGCCGATTCCGGTAGTATGATGCGCCGTTAACGGAAACTGTTATCGCATAATGTATAATATAATATATTTTTTGAAAATACCCTTTATTACCTTTAATACATCAACTTGACTCTGAGATTAAAGCTTCTCGGCTACCACGCTTTAAGAAATGCATTAATTTACAATGCAATTAATTAACAATTTTAATTGAGTAAATTATATTATTCCTTTTACTACATTTTGCGACATAATACGTCATTAGAATTGTCTTGTTTTAAAATAATATATGTTGTCTAATTGACCTGCAGAATTGGGGATTAAAAGCCCTCCATATAATATCTGTTGAATAGTATTTTTGATATGATAGTATTGATCTTAATAGCA
Organism: Pichia sp. PB3310; assembly: GCA_023629255.1. Classification (NCBI taxonomy): domain Eukaryota; kingdom Fungi; phylum Ascomycota; class Pichiomycetes; order Pichiales; family Pichiaceae; genus Pichia; species Pichia sp. PB3310. Next base: position 207,286 of record JAMAJE010000004.1, on the reverse strand, counting down.
GTTTTAGCCCTCAAACAGTTTTACAGTTTTAGAGTTTTATTCCAACACTAACATTGCGATCACCTTTTTAGATAGTTTAAAAACTATCTTTTATTTTTAATTTAGTGAAATAAATATCTGTTTCGATGTTTATTTCAAATTTGTAGACCATTAATTACTAAATCAATATAATGTTCGATTCAGTGCTTTCTATTGTTTACATTAACTGTGTGATATACAAGTTCTAATAAATATATTTTATTTAAATGAAGGTCCAAACTCTTCTCCATGAATATTAATACTTAGTCACATATAGTACTTTTTGACTTTTACAATGAAAATTTTCTACTTTGTATGAATATATTAATAAAATAATAGATTATTGAAAACTGTGCAGAATCTTTTTTCAAATCTTTTTCTAATAAAATCTTAATGATTGATTGAATTAGCTGAGCCGCCATTTTCTGAGCTAAAAACCGGCACCATATTCATGTACACCATACATTGGACTTAATCGATCTTAAATTTCTGTCTTTCTCCTTCGGAATTTTATTTTTTTTTTTTGATTTTTTTAAATTTTTTGAATTTTTTAGTTTTTTTTTTTTTAATAAAATTCTTCCGTACACCTCAAATGTTTTTGGATTTTTTTCCAAATTTGTGGTTGTTGAACAACATGAAAAGAAACTAAGTGTGATAATTGAAAAATCAATAATTATTGTAATTCTTAAAAAAAAAGCTGACTTGCTTATACATTCATCATATTTATAATAAAAATCATCTGTATATATAGCAATTATAATGTCTTCTACTGTGTCTAGAGGAATTTGGTCCAATTTATCTAACAGATCTAAGACTTTGTCTATTAAAAACCCAGCATTACAAAATGCTTTACTTTCTCCAAATCTACCAAAAGGTCCAGTTTCTTTAAAAGCAAAAGCAAATAAGAAGAAATATAACTCTCCTATTGGTTTAGATAAAATATATCCACTTGCTTATCAACTTTTAGAGAAAGAAAGTGAAAACATTTATAATAAAATTGAACAAATTGAAAAACAAATTAATGAATCAAAGGATGAAATTAAAACAAAAGAATTATATAAGCAAAAACTTGATTTATTAGTTAAAGCTGAATTAGAAAATCCAGAAGTTGTATATAATTCAACATATTCTCTAAATTCCGTTGATAGAACTCAACCTGTTTATAGATATTATTTAAAAGAACAATGGAAATCATATAAAAGAATGCTGACAATGCAAAGATTAGAAACTTTAGCAGTTATTCCAGATACTTTACCAACTTTAGAACCAGAAGTTGATGTTAGATTAAAATTTCCACATAATAATATTGAATCTTGGATTGAACCAGGTTCTATTCTTTCAAGTAATGTTACATCAAAACCACCATCATTTGAAATTATTGAATTTAAAGAATCAATTAAAGATTTATACACTGTTTTAATTGTAAATCCAGATACTCCAGATGTTGAAAATGATACATATTCTACAACTCTTCATTGGGGTTTAAAAGATGTTGAACTTTCAAATACAGATTCAATAATTGATATAAAAAAATTAAATGAACATCCTGAATATTCTTTAATTGATTATTTACCTCCAGTTCCTGAAAAGAACCTTGGTAATCAAAGATTCGCAGTTTGGGTATTCAGACAAAATGAAAAACTAGATAATTCTCTTTTAAATATTACAAGAGAAAATTTCGATATCAGAAAATTCGTTGAAGATAATAAATTAACTCCAATTGGTGCTCATGTTTGGAGAAGTTCTTGGGATCTTAATACAGAAAATGTTAGAAAAACGTACGGTTTACCAGCTGGTAGAATTTTCTCAAGAGATAGAATTTAAAATTAGTCAGTTTTATCAAATACTTCAGTCATCAAGACAAGGTTAATTAAAACCGTATATAACCATTTGTAACCGATTAATTTTTTTTGTAAATAGTTTCAATAATACAAGATATTAATAATATTACTTTGTAGTACGCATCTACATATAATATGCGGAACTTGTAAATTTATTTTTTTTAATTATATATATTATATAATACTGTAGCTGTAGAAATGTATTATTACATTATGACTCATAAAAAATATTTTCAAAATTCAGGTTTTAAATAACCAACAAACATCTTAAAGCTAGAACTATTTTTCAAAATTAAAAGTGACTGATAATCTGTCAAAATTCAAAGATCAGTTGTTACTTGTTAGTTACCCCAATATTAGAGTTATCTAAAGAACCTTCCAGAAGGAGAAACTAATTTAGATTGTTAACGGTTAACTTTCGCGTAAAAATCCTTTAAGAAACAGTCATATTGATCAAAATTGGCATGTATTGTTTGATTTCAAGGCATGGTAAACATGATAACATATGAGGTATGTGGTTATATATATAATTGAATTATTTTAAAGTTTTTCAAACAAATTTTAAAAAAAGCTCTATTTAAAGGGTTGTTTCCTTTAATTTTTTACAATGTAGTTCGGCTTGGATCAAAAAAACAATTCTATTATTTATTTTCTAATCTAATCTTTTTTTTTATATATTCTTGCTATTTTTAATCTCCTCAACTATTTTATTAAAATTACAATTACTTATTTTATTACGATTAATTAACTATTGAAACATGCTTCCAATTAATACCAATTTCATCCTCGAGGCAAATAATAATAATCCTCCAGATTTTGATTCTATTGACACAGAAAACGTAATTTTGGTGGATTTACCACAATCAGTCCAAAAAGATGCCGGTGCTATTACTAATCCTTCGGAAGTATTACATTCAGATGTTTTACCTTCTTTTCAAATGCATAATTTTATGTTTAATCGTACTTTGAACGATATTTCCTTCTCTAATGAATTACCTCCAGAATATGAAGAGAGTTTAACTGGTACCCTTGCTTCTTCTTCTAATCAATTGAATGAAGAAAGTTCAGTTAGCTTTTGTATGGAAGACATAGATAAAAATAACTTATTATTAAACAATTTAGATAAACTCCAAAGAATTAATTTACCCTTTGATGCTCATATAACTTTAACTCAAGATATGCCACAAATTGACTCTCCTTGTATTAATGTAAGTCCTTTGAAAACTTATTTACCTGGTGATATGGTTTACGGTTATATTATTTTTGAAAATAAAAGTGAGTTTAGAATCCCCTTCGAAATGTTTTTAGTTTCTATGGAATGTGAAATTGGTGTAAGAGACCCAAAAAGGAACAATATTGTTCGAAAGAAACTTATAACAATGTATGATTTAGAAGCTTCATTTAATGTTTTAGGTATGGATGGTGATAATGATACATGTCATGTTTGGGATAATTCCGATAAAACCTACGTCGGTTTCGAAAGAAGATCATTGGATCCTGGTGTTCCAATCAAAAAATTCTTCAGATTTAAAATCCCGAATTACATTTTAGATGACTGCTGTGCAGATCAAATAACCGAACATTTGAAAACTCCACCTTCATTTGGTTTAAATAAGTCCATTTGGAAAAATACCGCAAGCTCAATTGTAATTGAAAAAGCCTTAGGTTATGGTAGAATGAGCAAGTCTGGTTCTCCAATACATGTTAATGATTTTGCTTTAAATGGTGAATATTGTTCTTTTTATATTAATGCTCAAATTATAGGTAAAAGGTTAGATGAATATAAACCCTTCTATACAAGACATACTACTCACCAATATGATTTCATTTTTATTAAAAATGTTGAACATTATTTCCGGGTTGGGAAACCTCCACCATCTACAAATGATTATGTTTACACCAACGGGTCAACAAAAATTCAATTGGAAAATTTTGAAAAAATGGCGAACGAAGCAATTGAAGTACTAGCTGAAAGGGAAATGTTAAAAAAAATTGATATTACTGAAACAAGAGCTCAAGACGAAATTATTTTTAGTTCTAATGGGAAATCAAAGGCTTCTAGCGTTTATGAAGATGAAAAATGTTTAAGCAAATTAAACATTTCTAATAATTATTCAACCAAGGTTGGTTTTGAATTCAAAAAAGATCTGTTTTCAAAACTAGACGGTTTTTTAGACGCTACATTTGAATTAGATAAACATTCAACAGTCAAAAGTTTTTTACCGAAGTTGCTAGAGCCAAATACGATTAATATATTAAATGACGATGCATACATGAAATCTGTTTCTCCAACTTTGAAATTGAAGTTGATTTACAAACCAAATAAAGAAATGAATGATTCATTAAAACTTCCAACAACAATCAATATTAATCCAAATATTATATCCGTTAATCTTCAATCAGCATATTCTATTCCCTTCGCTATTGATAATGATTTTCTTTTGAATAATTATCAAACTATTAAAGAAACACTTAGTCGTTTCCCTGTTTATTTCAATAAGATTGTTGAAATGATGAAAAAAACAGATTCCAGTATTCCGAGAGCAACGTATGATTTATTAAAAGGTTTAGGGTATTGCATGTATGATGAATTTCTCATTTCGGATGTTTTCAAACAACAAACAATAGATTTACAAAACAAGTGGGAATTTAATTCAAGTTTGAATGTTTATGAATGTTCGACTGAAATTAAACTTGAATTCGACGTTAAATCAATTTTGGCAGCTCCAAAAGCATTGCTACCATCTTTTCAAACTTGCTTATTCGCTAGAATGTATAAGCTTAAACTGGACGTTTCTGTCAAAAAGTCCAAATCTTGCAGTACAACATTTCCAATTACAGTAGTTTAATCTATTTTTTATTTTAATTTATCTTCATTTTCTTTTATTTTTGACCTTATTTATCCAACTTTATAATTACAACTTATCAATAATTTTTTATTTCTTTACAACAATAAATTTTTTTACCTAAAGTTTGACATGTTTTGCGCGGATCGTCACAAAAAAAACCACAAAAACATGTCGAACTTTTTATGGTCAAGTAAATTGACAAACAGAATAAGTAAAATTTCAAGACATTCATTGTACCATCGTTCAAGTTAATTTTAAAAAACTGATTTGATGAAAAAGATAGATTGTTTTAACGATGTCTATTAACGATGATTTTGAAAAAAGAAGAAATGAGCTTTATATCTTAAATACAAATGCTTGGAATGGTAATGACGATGTCTTTAAAACAAATGGCAATCTAGATACCAGTTTGAAGAAAAACACTGCATTTATCAAAAAAATTAGAACCGGTATTACTAAAGAAAATGAAAAACAATTTATAGATGGTATTAAAACAACTTCTTTAGAAAAGTACTTAAATGAAGTTTCTTCCGCATTATGTGAAACCCTTTCAAAAGTTTCCAAAAATGCAGATGTTCCAAGTGCGGTAGAGATAGTATCTGCATTACATCAAAGATTTACTTCAAATTTTACGCCGTTTATTGAGCTTTATTTTGCTCACAGTTTTATACATCCCGCTGAAAAATTACAAAAAAAAGATGAAAAGGAATTAATCATAAAAGTAAGAAATTTATTAAAATTAACAATGGAATTTTTCTTGGTTGGAATATTCAGGTCGGTCAATGACATGCCGGAAACTGAATTACCAACATATTTACATAAACTTAAAGCCGCAAAAAAAGATAATATACCATTGATCGTACCAATTGTCAAACAGGTAATGACATATGATTTTGAATCTGGTGTGACGTTACCAATTATGATATCCTTTTTGAAAAGATTTGGATCAATCTTATATGAACAAAATACACGATTTTCAGAAAATTATTGTGCATTTTTGAGGAAGCTCTTTAGCTCATATATTCAGAATGCAGTTTCATTAACTGAAACTTATTATAAAAGGATAATGAAAACAAAAGCTACTGCCAAGACAATTGCTATCAAAACAGGTAAAATCGTAACAGACATGGAAACTAGAGTTGAAGAATTAGAATTAACTTTTGAAGAATTTAAAGCCTTCTGTGAATACGCATGTCCATTGACAAAGATTTCTTTACCTGTTCTTGAAGTTGAAATTGAAAAAGAAACTTCTAAAGTGACTATTGTACAATCAACGTCAAAACAAAATCAAATATGGGATAATGAAGAAATGAGAAGATTTTATGAAGACATTCCTTCTTTAGAGTCATTAGTTACACAAGAAGTTCTCGATTCTGCAAATTCGAAAATTCAAGCTGGTGAAATCAAAGGTTCTAAAATGGCTGATATTATTTTAAGGCTTGATAGTGTGGAAACTGATAAAGAAGTTGATGCCATTGTAACTGACTTTTGGGAATGGGGGTTAAGTAACAAAGCTTCAAGAAAACGATTAAGCAAACATATTGTTGAGTTAAAAGATGTAACAAAGTTTAAAAATATTGCAAGGTTTTTAAAAATTAATGAAATTTACTTTGATAAGTGTATTGATGATTTGATTACAAGACTAGACAAAAGTTTCAGGTTTCAAATTCATCATGATACTATAGCCGAAAAAGACATTATTGTTTTTGCTGAATTAATTAAATTCAAAATGATTCCTATTCATGTTATCTTTCATAAGATCAGAACTTTAATTCTAAATATTGAAGTAAATAATAATATTGATTTACTTTCTTTGATGTTTGAGAACTGTTCAAAAATGTTACTATATGATGATGAATACAAAGATTATACTAATGAATTAATTCAATTATTACTAAGTTTATATAAGGTAAAGAAATTTACACATACTGATAAATATGCTGTCAAAGTATTTTTACTATCACTTAACCCTCCAAAGCCAAGAAAAGAAAATAGGGTCGAATTATTGAAAGAAGAGAAATTTTTTAATTATCTAATTAAGACCCAATTGAATGCGAGAACTTATAAACTTATTGCTAATATGATCAAATGTGCAGATTGGAACAATCCTGTGATTTATAATAGAATTAGAATCATATTATCTAGACCATCAGATATTAATTATATCAATATAAGATATTTGGCTGATATTTTGAAATTGTTAACATCTGAGATCAATGGATCTTTAAGGACAATAATAATTGACCAAGTCGTTGAAGATATTACAGTTGGTTTAGAAGAAAATAACTATCAACAATCGCGTATGAGAATATCACAATGCATATATTTTATTGAAATGATTAATCTTAATATTATACATAAAGATAATTTAATTCCAATGTTATATAAAATTTTATGTTCTGGTCATACGAATAACTATCCAAAAAAAGACTCTGTATGTGAACTTGATGAACCGAATGACCATTTTAGAATCAGATTAATCAGCATAATGTTAATGAAACTTGAATTGAACAAAATAAATAAAACTAAAATTAATCTTTTAATTACATTTATTACATTTTTCAATTATTATATTTTTACTAAAATACAACCTTTAGCGGTTGATTTAAATAATAATGTTGATGATGCATTCAAATATTTAGATGAAAAATTAAAAATAAATTTTACACGTTCCTTATCATACGAAGAAGCTTTGGAAAATCTACAACAACAACTTGATAGCGATGAAGCGAAGCCGTCTGATGGTACCAAAGAAGTAGAAGGATCTACATGTAATGATGGCAATAAGGATGGCAACGACGATGATAATGAAAATGACAATGAAGATGACAATGAAGATGGTAACGACGATGAAGACGATATTGAGATCGACTACGATGAAGATGACGATATTGTAGATATTGTTGATGAGATTATTGAAGATGGTGGTATTATTGATGTCAATAAAGCAATTGGTTTGGCTATTTCAAGTGATCACGAAAGTGATAATGATAGTGATGGTGACATTGACGAGAGTGATGATGATAGTGATGATGAGGATGATGATGTTGATGATGACGACGATGAAGACGATGAGAATGGTAGTGATGGTGACGCTGATAGTGATATTGATGAAAGCGATGATAGCGACTTTGGTGAAGACGATAATGACGGTAATATTGCTGTTATTTCAGATGATAATGAAAATGAGGAAAATTCAACAGAAGCTTTTCATGAAGCAGAACTCGACATTGAATTTAGAAAGATTTTGGATGAAAGTCTGCAAAATACAGCTGGAACTAACAGCGCAAAGGGCGTTTTGAGTGATAAAATTGGAACACCAGAAGCAATTATGTACAACTTAAAAAAGAATGTTGAAGAAGTCTCAACATCAACTAACAATAATGGCATGAAATTTACTTTACTGAGTAGAACTGGTAAAAAAGTTCAATCTAAAGACATTATTTTACCACAAAATGCGAAGATTGCAATTAGTGTTACCAAAGAACAAGAGAGAATTCGCTTAGAAAAGGATAAAATTAAGAGTTTTGTTTTGAAATCAGTTCAATAAATTTAATGTGTAAATTTCTATAGAAAATTCATGTTGTATATATTACAATATGATTGTCGCGTAAATATGGTTACGCGGCCCTTGTCTTTGAACAGAGATATGATTCGCTGATGAACAAACTATTCGGAGACGTTTCTTTTTAAAGCGGGTTAAAATCTACTCACATGAAATCATTTAAAATATTCTATTAAAACTGTTCATATACTCATTTGTAGCTATGACTCTTGTAACTGTGCACGCATACATGAAAGTAATAAAACGTAGTAAAAGCAAATCGAACGATAGCTTAATGCATAATGCATAAGATATTCAGTTATTTTTTTCACATCACTGCGAGCGCTCTGCGTAAAGTTTGAGACTGGAGAGGAGAGCGAATGTTGTATAAGAAAAGGTCTATGTGTATATAGGACTGTGATCCGTTGAAACAGCAGTAATCGTGAAAACAAACAGTTGGCCAAGTTTACATAGAGAATCAGACATGTCTACCTTAAACGTATGTATGATACCCAAATTGAAGAGAAAAAGTTTATATGAAAACAATTCATTTGTACTACTTCGTTGTTTATAATTAAATTTTACTGCAAATGCTAAATCAAAAGAGAACTTTTCAACTATTTGTCAATGATGATCAGTAGATGAAACCATATTTCAGTTCTTTATCAGTTGAATTGAACTGTAAACATGACAATTAAATGATTTGTTCTAAAATAAATGCTGTTTTTAAAAAATCTCTAGATATGAAAAATTTTTGTCAATTCAATAAAACGTCTAATTTAACAATATACTAACACAAATGCACTTTATTTCAATTTGTTTATATAGGTTTTTAGATACGGTGCTTTAATTGCTGGTGTTTTCTACGGTTTTACCCACGATCTTTCTTTAAAGGCTGTGGGTGAAAAGAAGAAGGAAGAAGCTGAATACCAAAAGAAAGTCAAGTTGATTGAAGAAGCAAAGGCTGAATACAAAAAATTAAATCCACCAAAAACTTCATCTACCGCTTTTGATTTAGAAGATCCAAACTTAGATTTCGGTAAGGCTATTGAATCTGCTATTGAAAAATTAGAAAATTAATTTAGTTATTTTTTTTGACAATCATAAGATAATTCCCAATAATTGAACCAATCTATCTAAAAAAATATTAAAAACTAAAAAACTGAAATTAATTACTATAATTCCTGCATATGCTTGTTTACCAATGATCAGAGACGTAAATGATATAAACAAAAATAAGAAATAATGAATAAAAAACCACTAGCAAAATCGAAAATCCAATAATAATCAAACCATTGACTACATTCACCTTTTGTTTTTTAATATGTATTATTATTAATAATAATTTATTCAATTTTTATACCATGGATTAATTTGTTATTTTTATTTTTATTTTTATTTTTTCTTTTTTATTGATTATAACAAGCCCACTTTTTTCATTGATATTCCATTGTATGCACCCATATATATCTACGTATATAGACCCTATATATTATTTCAACTACTATTTATTCGTATTAGTACAACTAAATTTTAGGCATGTCAGCAATGCCATACCAGCTTGTGGATTAAAAAAACACCGAAAAGGGAAAATTCGAGGTCATCATCTGTCATCTGTAATTTTTACAATGATAAATTGATTTTTCTTGTTCTGTAGCCTGCTTTTTCCTTTAAAATATTTCCTTGTTAATGCAGTACAAGATATATATTGATTTTGAGACTATAAATACATCCAATTATCCCATTATACGAGTTTGACGATCATTATCTTTCTTTCATTGGCAACCTATCATTTGTTTCTTCTCCATCACAAATTTTTTCCCCTTATCATTGACATTCAAACTTCATTTAGCTTTCAAAACACAACATCATGTATTCAAGGAATTCCAAACAGCTAATAACTGTAACATCCAAAATTCTTGATTCTGCACTAGTTTCCAATCCGAATGCTATTAAGTTGAGAGTCAAATGTACATTTTCTGCAATTGAAAATACTCAAAGGGCGGGATTTCACACAACAAGGCAAAAACATAGAACAAAGAATAACAACAATAATAATCAAAACTTAAATAATTCTAATAGCAGTTATTTTACATATCATTATAATAACAAATTTTGTTGTTTTTCATCAATTGGTTCTTTTAGAAAATTTAGTTCATCAACTGACGAGGCATTTCGTAGATTTCGTAGTTTTGGAAATGGTGAACAATTTACTAAAAGATTTACAGATTCAGCATTACAATATACTGTATCTGTTGCTTATTCTCCCAAAGATAGACTAAAAAGCACTATAGCTAGCGATGATGGAGCCTATGAAGGTGAATTTGTTCAAAATTTTAAAATGTTAAATGCTAAAAATGTTTACGAATCTGCCACTGGTGAAGATAATTATATTTTAGCATATACTGAAATCGGTATAATTGTAGGTGTTTTAGATGGTGTTGGAGGTTGGTCAGAACAGGGATTTGATTCAAGTGCTATTAGTAGAGAATTAGCAAATAAAGTGACAGAATTTTATCTTGAAGAACCTGGCTTATCTCCTATGGATATACTAAATAAAGCTTTCAAAACCGTCAAAGATGAAGGTATTGTTAAGGTTGGTTCAACTACCATCTGTTTCGGTATAATTGATGGTAAATCAGGCAAATTAAACGCGTTAAACTTGGGAGATTCTTGGTTTGGAGTTTTCCGTAAAGATGAAAATTCAAGATATAAATGTATCACACAATCAATTGAACAAGTTTACTATTTTAATGCACCATATCAACTTTCAATTATTCCACAGGATTTTTTGGAAAGCGCAAAAAAGAAAGGTTCGAAATATTTAATGAATGAGCCAAGTGAATCAGCACCTTACTCATATGATTTGAAAAGCGGCGATATAGTTGTTTTCACTACTGATGGTATGATTGACAATGTTTTTCCTGATGATATCGAATTATACCTTAATGACAATGTTGTTGAGGGTGTTAATTTATCCGAAAGCTTAGGTGAATTAAACAAAATATTAGTTCAACAAACAACTGTTTTAAGCTTAAATACAAATTTCAAAAGTGCTTTTTCGCAAAAATTGACTTCACTTACAGGTCAAGATTACATTGGCGGTAAACCGGATGATATTACTTCGGTTATGGTTTATATTAAATAATTTCAAATATATTATATCTACTTAAATAAATATTCCATTTAATTCTATTTTCTTTGATATTTTTCTTTTTTTTTAATAAATTTTAAAACTTTAAAAATAAATGATAAAAGAAACGTTCATAGTAAATCTGATTCAAAACAACCAATTGGCGATGAAACTTTAAATTGATAAATGCATTTTTCAGGCTCTGTCACAGACAAAATTTTTAAATCAACATCACATACAATATCAACAACCGCTTTTCTAATTGGACCATTCCAACATCTTTCACCTCCATTGAAAAAAAGCTGATAATTTCTAGTTTGCTCGGAATATTTAATTTCGTCGAATATACCTATTTTAGTACCTCTATCCTCTTTATTAATTTGTTCAAGGATTGAAGTCGGACAGAATTTATATTTATAATCACCTATTGTGGTAAATATACAATCCGTCATTGATCTAAGAATATCATCAGGTCCATAGTTACTTGCCAATTCGGTTTCTGTTTTTTTCAGTTCAAAATTGACCGTATCCAAACGACTTTTTAAAGCATTTATTTGACCATTAATATCAGTACTTGAAGAAGACATAGTCAACTGTTTTTCTTCATCTTCGATCGGTCTGACGTGCGATTCTATTCCCAATAGTAAACTAACCAGTTGTTCGCATCCAATAGTTAAAATATCCATGACTTTTGATAAACCTGACGAAAAAGAAGATTCGGATTTAATAAGTTTTGGTTCCTCAGATTTTAAAGATAAAATTTCAGATTTGATTCTATTTATCTCTTCCTTTGTATATTCAAAATCTTTTTGAAAATTACTTATAATCTCGTCCAATTTTATTCTTTTGTTAGTATTCGTATCTTCAATTGCGGCTGCAAAATTGAGATATTCTTGGGCAGCTTGTTTTACTGCCGGATCATTAAAATTATGATTGTACTGATCAGTCATTGTTTTCAAAATTGCTTCTAGTGATTCAAGTTTTTCAATATAATCATTCAATCTTGTGAAGGAATCAAATAAATTTATCGAAAGCGAATTAAGGTCAGTTTCAATTGTCTGGAAATTATTCACTATTAATTCTTGATCTTTATCTAATTTATTTTTTTCAATTTCTAAAAATCCAATTTTTCCCTCAATTTCAGCTATTTCATTTTTAAATTTATCAACTGAATCAATCAATTGATCTTTTATTAATTTTGATTTATCTAATATTCTATTTTTTAATATTAAACCATCATTAATTCTTTGATTATGCTTTTTGATTTTTAAATCATATTCTATTTTCATTTCATGACATTTATTTTCGCAAAATCCAGCGTCTTCGTCGGAACCATCACAGCAAACATCATAGTCACAAATTCCATCATCAACTTTATAAGTTGGTATATAATGTGATCTAAATCCCTGGTTCTCACAGAAAAACATACCATTTTCACAAGCACTTGTTCCCGGTTCATCTGAACCATCCGGACAATCGCAATAATTATCATTGATTTGATCGACAGTTAGAATGATTTCAGGATTGCTCAAGCAATGCCAATTACCATTTTCATCTGGCTGATATCTGGCTAAATCATCCGGAGAAACTCCGCGTATTGGATCTACTGCCTGAACAGATAGACATTGTAATGCTAACCATAAAAATGAACGTTGGTAATTCATCATTCACTTTCAAACAGATTACAAAACCTGCTAAGGTTAAAAGTAATAGGAAAAGTAACCTCCAAAGTTCAAAATTAGATCTAAAATCTCAAATCTCAAACTCCCACACCGCACTATTCCATTTTAAAAATATTCGCAACATTTGAGGGAGTAGATAAAGATTAATATTTATATATATGTTCTCTAAATTTGGGGTAAATTAAAATTCTCTCTTATTATGATGGATCTATAAGTTTTTTTACTGAATAAGTGAAAATATAATGAAATCTATTTAATACAAAATGTACAGATATATGAACAAAAAAATGGAAGGAAAAGACAAAGACAAATAGAAGAAAAGATTTAAAAAAAAATGTTTATAAAATTTATAATTTGTATAAAGAAAAGATTGGAGATAAAGCAAAAAGTAAAAAGCATGCATTAATAAGTTTAAAAATAGAAAAAGACATTCAAGTGCATCAAAATTGCTTTGATGAATGCATAATATTATAGTACAATTATTTATGATGTGGATTATTTTAATTTATAGTAAAGTAAGAAATGAAATGATCTGAACAATTTTCAATTTTTTTGATCTTTTTCTGTATTTATGGTTTCGTGAAAAAAAATTTATTAACAGTATTTCCACTTTGATTTGATGGTTTCATATTCAACTGTGGATTGGTACTTGCATTAGGTTCCATTGGTGTAGAAGTAATTATGGTTTTGACCGTCGTGTTAGGCGAATTCCACGAGTTATAGTTTGGGTCATAGTCTGAAACTGATAATTGAGACGTTGGTAATAAATCCTGCTGAACAGGATGGACTAAACCGTCTTGTGAAGGTTGCTGATGAAACGAAGTTAATAAATTTTGTGTATTTTGTGCAAATGTTGATTCATTTTGATCTAATGCCGGAGAGTAAGCAGGTGGATTGCATGGATACTTAGAAACATCTGGTCTAGTACTAACTGAAACAGGTAATACATTATTATAATTTTTTTTATAATTAATGGCGGTTTGTTCACCAGAAATAATTGGATGATTTTCATGTATTTGTGGTTGGTAATAATTCTTTGATGGGATTGAATGAACTGGAATTAAAACAAATTTCTGATCGTAAGATTGACTTGAATAATTGTTTTGATTTGAATTGGATGAAAAGACCAAATTCGAGTTCAATGATTCTGAATTTTCAAAGTCACTAGCTGTTTTATTGTTTGATAAAGAACTCATTGAGTAAGTTTCAGCACCTGAAGTGGCTAAAGATCTTGCTTTAATGGAAGTATGTTGACTGTTTGAATTTGAACTTTCTGTAGAGCTTACACTTGAAAATGAAGATTTCTGAATACTTTTAGGTTTCCTGTAAAAAGTATCTTTTTCTTTCTGTAATTGTTTTCCTTTTGATTCTTTTGATGGTTGATAATTGCAACATCTTTTTGACTTAACACAATTTTTACAAATAGGCTTCGTCTCATCACATTTAATTCTCCTTTCACGACATGTCAAACAACCAGTCTTACTTCTTCTACTAAAAGCTCTTTTTCTTACGGATTTTTGATTTGATAATACTAAGTTATAGTCGGTGTTTTGAGTTTCACATAATGTAGTAGAGCTAGCATTCGAGTGCAGCGAGTTTAACTGATATACTGATGAGGAAGGTGGTTGGTTTAGATCACCAGAATATTGTGGATATTGTGGATATTGTTGATATTGTTGATACTGCTGATATTGTGGATATTGTGGATATTGTGAATATTGCAAATATTGTGGATGATAATGTGAACGTTGCTGTTGAAAATTATATTCAATATTATCTGGATTGTTGTTTGACAAGTTATTTGTTTGTTGATCATAAGGTTGGTTGGAGTTTATATTATATTGTTGGTTGGGATTAGAAGACATAATAATAGGAAAATCTAGATTGATAAAATGATTTTTTGTAGGTTGTATGAGTAAAGACATGCAGTGATTAAAAGCAGATAAAGTAAAAAAATGAAATATATATAAAATAGCTGGTTGTTTATATGAAATATGTGAAATTATAAGTTTAATTGAATGAAAACAAATTGAAAAAAGTTGGAAGAATTGAAAGAAATAGTTAATAAAAACAGGTTTCTGATAAACAAAAGATTAATAATCAAGATGATGATATTTTTCGGTTATCAGTTAAAAGAGAGTGAGTTTATATAAATTAGCAAATATTTGTCTACTAAATAAAATAGAAAGTAAACAACCTAGTGAAGAAATGAAGGGCTTGAGTAAATTGATGTGGCGATAGACGTTTAATTTATACTTGGAAACAGTGTCAAAAAAATCAAGATAGCAATTGAAATCAAAAACTCATTACTATATTGATTATTGCTAACTCCACGGTAAAACGTTTATTATCGGAAAGAACCACAATAGAACGTAACATTCTAATTTATTGCACAAAGGAGATAGATATACGCAAAAAATACAGTTGGAACAATATCCAAATGCAAATCTATGAAATCAACATCTCCGATTTATGGGCCGCATCAAAATAATAAAATTATCTCGTCAAAATTTCTAATTTATTTTTCCAGTGAAACTATACATAAATATATATGGCGCTAAACATCAATTAGTTTACCAAACTTAGGTCTGTATCGTTAGCAAAATTCGGTAATTAAAGGTTGTATGTCATGATTTTTGTTTAGATTTTATCAAGTAAAACAACATCAAAAAAAGATGCCAAATAAACACTTCAAAATGTTGAAAAACTGTATAAATGTTATGTTGCTGGTTTCAGTCACAAGGTTGTGGTCAGATCACAAAAAATAAAATCAAGGTTTAAACTGACATGATAAAGTTTGATCAGTTCCATGCATATTGTGGGCTGGTATTTAGAAACGGTTATATTTTAGGCATGTTCTTTTCGCGAGAAATTAGGTCATGGAATCCAGAAATACGATTCTAACTTCTTAAAGAATACTGATTTAGTGTTGAATAAGTAAATAATTATCTGAGAAAACATTCATTGTGGGGTTTCGATACAAGGGTATGATTTAATAAGTTACTATTAATTACCTACCATGCTTATCTTAAAAAATAAAAACTAGAGAATTTAGATTACAGATCTTCGATTATTTTAATTCGGATTCCTGTTATTTAACAAAATCATCTTTTCTCTATTAACTGTAAGTTATTTCTCAATAACCTCTATTGGAAGAAAAATCAATTTGTGCTGAAAAGTTGTTAATCTGTAAGCGTATCGTATTGACAGAATGCCCTACAAAATCTTATTCATTACACCGTGGGTTGTATATACCTGGGTGTAATCTATGATCGCAACTAGGAAGGTCGAGTTTAAAGATAGTGCAAAGCATAAAACATTGAATAAGCGAATGGCATGATAAATGCCATGCAGATATAAATCAATCTATTTATATATATGTATTCCGTGATAAAAACCCAGCGATGTAATCAAAAAATCAAAACATCAAAACATCCAAGATCAAAAAGCACATTAGTGTTAAAAAAAAGTCTCGCGCTTCTGTCAATCAGACTTCCTAAGCAAATAATTTTTGAAAAACATATATAGCAAGTGGGGGATTGTGGCCGCGTATATATAAATTAGGTCTTTTTTCAATTGCCTATCACGCATGCATTCATCAACAAATTTCGGAGCTAAATTACATGCATTACATCAATCTGATCAGCCTTAATTGATAGCCGGCAATAAAGTTTAACATTCTCTGAAACTAAGCGTATTTCTACTTTATAAATATTTTATGTATTAATATACACTAATTTATAAATTAATTGCTTTTTGTAAACAACTAACAACAGACCAATACATAGGAGATAAAATTTAAATATTTGATGAAAGTTGAACAATAGTACATAATTATTTTTAGTGTGATTGAGCAATAATGGTAAGAATATATGCACGTCTAAAACTGTAATTTATAACCAAGCTAGTTCTTTAGTAAAAAGCTTTGCTTAACTCCAACCAAGTGTCTATATTTTTTAATAATAATATATAAAATACTTATATAAAACCATTTGAACTTTAATTACTATCTCAAAAAAAAATAAAAAATTATTTTGAATTTGCAGATATAGTGGTTTGTATTGTGTAGCAAATAATTTTTTAAACTTTAGTCAAGTTTGACGATTAAAGTAAGATCAGAATGTTTAACAATATATGAAAATGCTATCAGCATTTCTATTTGTACCATAAAATTTAAAATGCTGTAATTACACTCACCGATTAATACATAAGAGAACTCGATTGACAAAGAGATTCATAGAAACATTAAACTAATTGAAATTACTGAAATATTTTAAAATCAAATGAGCCCCGCCCCATTGGTTGTGATAAGAAAATGTCATTGAAACTAAATTAGTTGAAAATTAATTGCGTTTCTCAATATATAGAAGTATACATATATATATATATATATATATATTAGTTTATTTTTTTCATGTGCGGAATTTCTTGTCAACGTTTCCATTGCATGCATAAATAATTCTAGGAAAATTAAAAAAAAGTCAAAGTTGACCTGTAGATCGACGTGGTTTCATAAGGGCGGGAGGCTGGTTTTTTCACGATCCTTGTTTAATAAAACCAACTTGTTTAATATTTTCTTAATTTTAAAGGTTTTTTGACATATATCTTCGGTAATATTTTTTGATAACCGTTATTACTCAAAGCTAAGAATAAAGGATGTGGTTCAATTGTTTGTTCAATTTTAAGTAACCAAAACGAGATGATAAAATTTCGAAAATTCGAACTTCCTAGAAATTTGTACATTTCAGAAAAGTCAGAACATTAAGATGATTCCGAAAGAATCCGAAAGAAAGGATACAAAATCCAGCATGTAAACTTTATATTTTATTGACTTTAAGGTTTTTCAGAATCAAAATAAAATTGATTGTGGTAATCATTCAAGCAGACAACTCCTTATCCTTTTTTCAGTCGACCTCTTTCCGTTTCTATTCCTGTAAAAAAAAAGTTAAAAGCATGTTGGTTTCAATACAAATATTCGTATCATAATATCCTTACATGAAAAATAAAAGCTGTTTTTATATTGAAGAATGAATCTATTTATTTTGCTTATAAAAAAACAATAATACAGAACTAAAGAAGACACGTTATAAAATTTAATCACACAAGGAACGTAAGAGAATAAACAGATTAAATAAAATTTAATTAAAAAAAGGAAAGCAAAGGGTATCAGATTGGCTAGGGTATAGTGTTGTTGATTTAAGGGAACGATAGTTTTTCAACTAAGTTGACATATTTAAGGAATTAGAATTCTAATGCAGATTTATTCCATTCTTCTAATTCTTTTTGGTGTTCTCTTTCAACTGCAAATTTAACAGCTTCCAGAACATCATTACACTGTTTCTTTGGAGCATATTTTGGTACAGTATTTGAGTTGTAAACACCAGTGTTGACTAATATTGAGTACCAGGATTCATCATGAGAATTAGCAAATCTAATATCTGACTCAGGAGTATCACCAACGAAATAAACAGTAGAAGGAGGAGGTAAATCTTCAACTGTTGAAAACGAGCCTGATTTCAAATTATTTGTCGTTGGTGCTGTTAAAACTTGACTTGGATTTGGAGATAATTTGAGTTTCGTTAAACTTTGAAATGTTAATGCACCACCTTCATTTAAGTTTGAATCTTCTTCTTCATCATCATCTTCTGATTCATCTTTTTCCTCGGATTCAGAATCAAAAACGGATTTATATTTATCATCGTCTATTGAAGAAAATAAATCTGAAGTTTGAGTAACACTGCCAGAACTTGAAGTTAATTCTTCAATATGATCATCCAAAATCGACTTCCTCCATGTATGTAAAACTTTTTCTGCATATTTGAAAGTACTGCGTTGAGGTTTACCAAATCTAATAACTTTTAATTCTTTTCCGGTATGTTCTTTGAATAAAGCTGCAATTGAAACTTGTAAAGCACCCATACCATATCTAACTAATCTATAATTAGTTGCCCAAACAAAGTCAGAATGGGCAAAATAAATTGGAGGACCATCTTCAAATGTATCGGAAATAGTACCCATATAGCCATTTTTGGACATTAATAATTCTAATATAATCTGTTGATCAGCAGCCCAGTTTCTTGAATCAGCGAAAACCATAATTGCATCAATTTTAATTTTTGAAAAATCTATATTTTCAGGACATTCACAAAATTTTAAATCTTCATCAGTCATGCTATAATAAGGAGTAACAGAAGGATCCCATTTCATTATATCTAGAGGAGTATACACGTTTTTGAAACCATAACTTTTAGCAACATTTCTACAAGTATTACCTACACCACCAACAACCAAAACATTATTATAAGAATTAGATAAATCTTTCATTGGGGTATGACCTTGAACAATTTGATCAGCGGTTATATCAGTTTTTAAACGTTTTGATAAATCTTCAGCACGAACACTTTCATGTTTACCACCACCATTTGTAACAAAAATATAAGGAACTTTAATATTATAAGGATTTTCACCATCTAAATATTTAATTGCTTCAATACCAGGATTTAAAGTATCAGGGCCTCTCACAAGAACACCATCGATATCAAATGCAAATGCATATGATGCAACTCTGTGGTGATCAACAATTGATTTTTTAAATTTTGGAGGCGGTGAAAGTGCCATATTATTAAAACTTAATCTTGGAATTGATAATGACAACGGTGCATTATTTTTTGAAGTTAAAGATAAATTATTAATATTATCTAACTGCTGCATACTTGGAAAGGATGAGACAAATTGATCACTTAAAGATATTGATGAAACATTCTTCTTTCTTGGTTGAGGGGTTAATTGGTCGATATTATCATTATTCAAATAAGATTGGGTAATCGGCGAGATTTGAGTTTTCTCGGAAATCGGAATAGTAGTTAACGGAGTAGCCATAGTGTAATAGTAATAATATTAGGAATAATTATTATTGTAAATAAAGATAATAAAATAAAGCCAATATTTGAAGATACAATAAATTGAAATACATTATTGGAGATAAGTAAAAAAAGCATTAAAGGTGGAATATATGCTGTTTATATAGCAATAACACATATGTATGCCATATAAGACGACTAACTATATTTGTTCGCCTATGGTTTGTTATCTTCTCCCCATATATTCCAAAAAGGGAAATGCTGCAGAACTAGACCACTCCCTGTCAAATCGGCCAATAACACTTCCTTGCTTTCTTGAAGCTTCTACATCTAATATTAATATTAAGACTCTTTTCGTAATTATCACGTCATAACTGCGTCACAACGTGAGTTATATTTTAATTTATTACAACTTAAGCAACCAAACTAACATTGCTTGCCTCTTTCGGCATAATTATAGATAACAGGGTTCTTACATATATATACAGATATATATATGCTTATTTTTTATCCCTACGCTTGTAGTAAGTCTTTGAAAAAAGCAATTTTGCCACTCCGTGCACCAACAATGCATGCAAACATAAGGCGCCCATACACCATGGCATAGCATTTTGTTTACTAAGCACACTATTTTGGCCAAAATCAAATCCGTACACCTTCCATAAGACTAATCCTAAAATTACCCCATGTACCACTAATAATAGTGGTGATGCAATCCTTACAAGTAGAAATCCAACCATTCGACTCCATCCACTTATATCTAAATTTGAAAAATCATCTTTAGCGTCATATTTATATCCATTACTCTCATAATCAGTATTTTTGACAAAATCTGAATAACTTAAGTATTTTTTTTTTTCTTCAGCTCTTTGTTGACGTGCTTTTGCACGGGCATGAATTTCTTCTTCTTTAGCAATTTCTGCCTGAGTTTTCTTCTTTCTTGATTCTAATATTAATTCATCAGTGTCTTTATTAATATTATCAACATCTGAATTCTCACTTTCTGGTTGCTGCTGTTGTCCTCCTTCTTCTTGACCATAATTATAATCTAATTTTTTAACTCTTGCCATTTTTCAAATGTAATGTAATACGTAAGTTTGAATTCTTAATTTTATGATTTTATCAGTCACTAATAGATTAAGATAGTTAATGGGTTAGTTATCTATACAACTTTTTATTGGCCCTGTAATTCTTTCTTTTTTTAATCTACATTCGCGAATACTACATAAATATAGCTAACATAGGTAGCCGCATAGGCAGCCGCATAGGCAGCATTATAGATAGTAGCGTTGTAAATGCGTTTAACACATCAGACTTTAAATTATTTAATATTTTTTTGTTATCATCATTTGAAGGATAACAAACAACCTTTAAAGGACTACTTACCCATGTTATACCTTAATTTAAGAACATTACTTTAACTTCTAAAATTATCTGCCCGCGTATTTTATTAATTAAATATCTAGTTATATTTATTCTATATATCTTTTATTTATTGAAAACATTAATATTATTCAGTTCTATATCCACAAATTCATTATCAACCTCTTCATTTAATTTTTGCTTTTTCAAATTTTGCTCAAATCGATAAATATTATACCAAATAATATCAGCGAACGTAATTATCAATCCAATAATATTAATCATACTCAATTCATCCCCAAATATAACCCATGATAAAAAAATTGTTAATAATTCTTTGAATATACCAGCGATTGATAGTGTCAATAATGACGCATATTGTAATAAAACATACTCAGATATCGTCATAAAAAATGCCAAAAATCCTGGAATTAAAATTAATATAATCGTCATAAAAATACCTTTAATTTCCCAAATTTCACTATTGAAAAAATTACTAATTCCTTCAACAATTATACCAACAAAAAATAAAAATATGCACATTCCTGGTGATATATAAAGCATCGTTAAAATAGGATTCTTTGTACGTTTATTCTTTTTTAACATAATTTGAGTTAATGCCCACCTTAATCCTGACATGCATGCAGATAAAAGAACTAATGAAACTCCAATGAATATAATATGCGATGATAAATTCTTATGATTGTGGGTATGAGTTTTGATATTATTTGTCATTCTTTTAATCAAGCTAGGAATCTTTCCACTATATTGAATAAATGAGTTCTTATCTTCAGTGACAACAGTTGTACTTGTTTTAATGATATTACTAGAATCATGTTGTCCCCAAATCATCATTGAAACTCCTAATGACATTATGCAAACAATCGAAAAGATTCTTAATGTAAATTTTTCAAGCTTAAAAAAGACTCCCCATAACAAAACAAATATTAACGCAGATGTTTTAACCATTGTATATAAAGAAAGTGTAATAAATCTAAAAGCAGTATTGCCCAATCCAATATCACCTGCACTTGCAAGCGAACATGGTAATATATTTGTAATATATTCTTTAATTGGCATTTTATAACTTAAATTTTCATTCTCAATTAAAAGTTTGTCATCAATTTCAAGTTCAATGTCTTCATGAGTTGGCAATTCTTCTTTATTAGATAATCTACTGTATGAGTTATTTGAAAGTCGAAATTTTGGAAATAAAATCAAGGTCAGAATTGCTAAAATTGTTAAAATTAATTGATGAACCGATGTGATTATAATTGGAAATTTAAAATTCAAATTATCACTTGAAAACATCCATCTATTGTAAACTGAAATACTCATTGAAAATATATACCAAAGCAATATTGATGTTATTGTGATATTTAGATGAGGGTAATGTTTATATAATGTATGAAAAAATCCACTCTCTTCTTCTGCTCCTTCTTCTACTCCTTCCTCTACTCTTCCTCCCCCCATCCCTTCCAGTTTTCTCTCCGTTGCACTTCTTCCTTGAACATTATGAGTATCATCATTTAGATATTCACCATTTTCATCTTGCAGATTAATTTTTATTTCTGATTTCTTATTAAATTCGGAACTGTTTGACTTTTTTGGTAATAATTTTGGTATAACATTATTATTATCTGTATCATGAATAAATGAGTCTATGTCAATATTATCATTAATCTCAAGTATAAGATTCGTTGCATCGGGTCCGGCGGCTATACCAGAAACTTTAACAGGTGATGTAATTGAAAACTTATTATTCGTCGGACTATTTTCTGGACTCATTTTACCTTTTTGTTGCAATATTGGCGAAGTTGTATTTGAGATTGATTTACTTACAATATTATTAGAATTATTATTTGCTGTTGAATCAATCGATAAATTTCTTACATGATTTGAAAGTGTACTTAAAATTGATTGTGATCTCCGGTGATTATATTGTGGCTGTGATAAAAGTGATGATCTCCTAGGAGATTCAGACATGTTGGTGTTATTATTGATAATATTTGGATTTAATAGTTCAGGACCTATTTGGCCATCAGTATTAGATCGTGATCGTATATTGGAAACTGATAATGTATTCGATTTTAATGGTGATGTATTCCTTGAAGGCACACTTGAATCACCAGTACTCATAAGAAAATGGTTCGGTGTTGTCAAATTTTGAATTTTCAAATCAATTAAAATTCAAACCTATAGAATAACAACCTATAGAAACTAGTAATTTAGAATAAACACACATGCATGCTTCTAAAGGGACAATAATAATAGATCCAGATTTTATATGCCGAAAATACAAAAAAAAAAAAAAATACGAGGAAAAAGGGAAACTTTACTGAAAAGAGTTGCGACGATCGACGAATCAGGTAGTCTATGTATAATCATTAGAAGTTTATTAAGATTAATTAAAAAGATTACACATAATCATTCATTACATAGTTCAAAAGTTCAAGATAAGAAAATAAATCAACCGATATTAATTAAAAAAATTCAAACCCAGTTAATTGGATTTCTAGTAACTTTCAATAATTCAGCTTCTCTTGAACCTTCTTCAGGTTCATGATTATATAACCAAGTTGCAGTTTTTGGCAGAGACATTAGAATTGATTCAACTCTTGAACCTGGAGTTTGTAAACCAAATTTAGTGCCTCTATCATAAACTAAATTAAATTCAACATATCTACCTCTTCTAATTTGTTGCCATTCTTTTTCTTCTGGAGTATAAGGTGAATCTTTACGTTTTGCGACTAATGGAACATAAGCTGGTAACATTGCATTAAAACAAGATTCTGCCATTTCTAAACATTTTTGAGCTGGCAATTTATTAAAATCATCGTAAAATATACCACCAACACCTCTGGTTTCACCTCTATGTGTGATACAGAAATATTTATCACACCATTCTTTAAATTCTGGATATAAATTTTCACCAAATGGATCTAAAGCTTCTTTATGTAATTTATGGAAATGTTTTGCATCTTCAACATATAAATAACTTGGAGTTAAATCAGCGCCACCACCGAACCACCAAGTTTGAGTTGTACCATCAGGATTTAAAATTTCAAAATATCTATAATTTAAATGCATTGTTGGAGCATGTGGATTCCATGGATGTAAGACCATACTTAAACCACATGCGAAGAAGCCAACAGTACCTTTATCACTTGTTTTAATATCTTTATGATCATTTTTCATCCTTTCAATTGCACCTGGAGGTAAAGTACCATGGACAACAGAAACATTAACACCTGCTTTTTCAAATGTTGAACCATCAGCTAAAACCATTGAACGCCCACCACCACCGTTATCACCACGAGTCCATTCATCAGGTTGAAATTTCTTTGAATCTTCTAAAGTCTCTAAACCAGCACAAATTTCGGCTTGTTTTTGTCTAATAAGACGTTCCATTTGTACCTTTATAGGTAATGATGGATCTAATACGGAGTTGCTGCTCATATTATTGTTCTTTTTTTTATCCGTTCTGTTCTTTTTTTTGAATTGTTGGTATAGTTAATACAAAATAGTAATATTAATAGGAAAGTTATGTAAAACTATGTAAGAAATTGGTGTTAGATTCGAAATGAAAGAAAAGAAAAGAAAAGAAACATTAAAACAGTCTTATATAAAAGTCAGCAAATCAATGCAGTTCGTTGCGCTCGTTGAATAGAGTTGTTCGATAATTACTGAGATTTTCTCTTTTCTTTTGAATTCTCGTTTCAACGGCAGATATTCGAGGAAATCGGGTGACAATTTCAACAATTGTTTCCCTTTGATCATATTTTCATCGTAGCTTCAATATAGTATGCAGTATATAAAATAAATAAGCTATAATATATTATAATATCATCCGATATATACACATCAAATCTGATTTAACCCTTTTTCTCATTTTATTTAAGTTTTTTACTTTTTTTTTTTTTAGTATTGAAATTGGTATATGATGATATATGTTTTATATAGTTAAGAATTTATATATAGTAGTTTTGAGTAATCCCATGATTACTTCCGGATCAAAATACACAGCACATTGCCGTCAAAATGTAGATGATCTATATAAAGGAAACAAAAATCACAACAGAAAAAAACACAAAATGAAAGTCATAATAAAAATAGTAATTTTAGTTTTAATAATAATAATGATGATTATAACTACTCATAGTATTAGGAAAACTTGCGATATTATTATCAACATTGATATTGAAATAATCTTGAAATATGTAAAAATTAATAAGACTATGCCCTTGTTTAAATTCTAAACTTCTTTTTGCCCTTTTTACATTTTAAATGAGTTTTATAATGTTGCATACAGTTATCTTGTCTTGAAAATCTTGAATTACAACCTTCAAATGGACAAATATGATTTTTCACACCCGTATGAATTCTATGATGTCTTGCTAAATGACCAGAAGTTGTAAAACCCTTATCACAAATTTTGCATTTATATTTCCTATTTGTTGGAGATGGTGGAGTAAATGATGATGAATTTGAAGTTGATGAATTTTTTGAGGCTAACAAAGATAAAGAAGTTGACGATGGTGATGATGATGATGATAAAGATGGTGAAGGAGGTGATACTGAAGACACTGACGATTGAGTGTTTAAATTTTCAGATGATGTAGTCGGCGTTAAATTAAAAGAATTATTTGAAAGCAATGAATTATTTGTATTTAAAGGTAATGGTAATGGAGCGGTTTGAGTTGATTGAATTTTTGATAAAACAAAATTCAAACTTGGTAGTGAATTTTGACTATTAAACTTTAAAGATGAGGTAGTAAAATTCAATCCATCAGAATTCGATCTTGCGAAGAAATTGCTATTATTGTTGCTGTTGCTGTTGTTGCTGTTGTTGCTGTTGTTGTTGCTATAACTATTGTAACTATGAGGGATGGCATTTGGAAATATAGCGGGTAAAGAAAAAGCCATTGTAGAATTTTGGTAAATTGGGTATCTGCTTGAAGTGGTATTATTATTAATGTGTAAAGGTGGTAATTGCAAAGGTAAGGGTAATAATACATCATTTGGGTTATTTGAAAATTGATTTAAATTATTATTTCTGTTATTATTAGTAATGTGAGTATGGATATGTTCATTATTGTTATTACTATTATTTAAATTTTGATTCATAGTTGCGGGAATTTTTGAAGGTTGTAATTGTTGAAATGTTGCAACAACGACCATCTTAATATTTTTTGCGTTAAAATATAAAGTCTAATTTAAATTGATTTGTAAAAGTTATACGACAATAAAGATAAACATGAACAATGTGAAGAAAAGTAATATGTGAAATTTTAAGGACAAATGTGGACTTAGGTTGTAGAAAATTTTGAAGAAAAGATGGGAAAGGAAAATAGAATAAGTTAATATAATCTATACAAGAATAATAGAAGCAGAAAAAAACTCCAAAAAAGAACCAAATAAGGAATAACTTAGAATAGAGGAGGTAAATATAAATAATAAATATAATCCGAAAGGATGGGGGAAAGTATGTCAATTTATATAAGAAGCCAGTTGATTAATTAGCTCTGCAATAAATAGACATATAATACATACATACATATATATATATATATGCTTTAGAATTTAGGGTAGAATAATTTTAGTTAGAATTTTATCTTTATGCTAAAAACAATCTTAATTAATAATTAATAAATATAGTCAGATAAAACACCAGATAATGCATCAATTTACTAATTACATATTTCTACGGGTCCAGTTACGCAATATATTTACCTAGCTATTCAAATTTTTCAATCCAGGGCCGCGTGTGGGCTGTTGAGGGATGTTTAATTATCTAAGAAATTAGGCTCAAAATTTCCTAATAATTAATACGGGTTATTTGCTATTATTAATATTATTGGCCGTTTACATTGTGCGGAAAAACACTGTCCGCCCTTTCCTCCTCCCCCCCTTAAATATACAAGTAAATTTGAATAGTGAATATAGAAATAAAGCACGATGGGAGGGGAAGCATAATTACATCATTCGCAATTCAAAAATTTGTACAGACTCTATCATCCAATTATGTGCCGCTATTAATATATCTAGTTCATAATCCTCCTCTTTCTTAATTATAAATCAGCAAACGGAAAAGCCCGCTCAGGCTCTGTCTCCGTTCAATTTAGCTGATCCTTTTGTGCCGTTTGACCCTATCAAAATCATTATTTTCCATACAAATTTGCGCGATTAAAACAGTTTTTTTTTTCTTAATAATTAATATATACGAAATTAATTAATTAATTTTTTTGTTTTTGATTTTTTGCCTTTTTTAATTTTCAAAGTTAAAATTATATCCGCCTTTCTCCTCAAAAGTACCTCTTTAAAAAAGAGTTTTTTAAAAAAATTTTAAAAGTTTTAATTGGCGAATAAGATATAGCCACTTCAGGGAAATTAATAGTTTAACCTATAAATAATAAAGTATATAGATTTTGATCCCCCAATTGTTCATAACTCCGATTTTTATTTGGAATGCCATCAATTTTCTAAAATCCTAAACCCTTGAAACCCGCTAATTGCGGCTTCGGAAGTCGAATTTTAACAGGCTCGATATACATGTATATATATTTCGGAAATCAACTTTTAACAAGCCCTATATATACATATATATATATATCTCGAGATACTATGTATATACATTAAAGATCAATACAGCCCTTACTAACCTCTTCTGATTAGCTTTTCAGTTTCTTTTGGCAATTCCGATTGGCCTATATAGTTTAATTTTGATTTAGTTTTCATTTTTATTTAATAAATTATCAAGTCTGGACCCGTCACCCTTTTGGCGGAGTTTAAATCTTCCGTATATGGGCGTAGGCTGATAATCACCGACCAATTACTATTTTAGGTCATGACTTTTTACTCCCCCTTGCCCGTAAAGCAAACTGGAATTAGACTACCGGGCAGTTTTTAATTTACTAAATCGTAGTTTAATTTATTTTATTTTATTTATTTTTAACCCCATGGTCCCTATCAAATTAATGATCTTTTGAAAACAATCAAAATTTTTCACCATGATGTAACATGCAACAATCGCATGATTAATTTAGCATTATATAAATATATACAAATCGATATTGACTTGATTTGATAATATATATATATACATAGAAGTAGTATAATTTATAATTTATATATAAGAAAATAATTTATTAACTATACATATATATTAACAATATAAAAATTAACAGTTAAATCCCACATATATGTAATTATTAATCATTTTATTTAAATCAAATAAGATCACGTACGCGTCGATCGACCAAGTTTTTCTCCACTCCCTTTTAATTTTTAAATTTTTAAATCGTTCCCCACAAAGAGCCTGTGAAAAATTAAATTCAAAAAATTAGTATTCAAAATAATATTAAGGCAAGCTAGTTAATCTTCACGAAATCAGTAAAAAAAAAAATAAAAAAAAAATAAAGAAAAAAAAATAGCAGAAATATATTTTCCACTAATTCCAATTTCTAAAATGACACAATTCTCACCATTTCATAAAAATCATTAACACTGGAGGCAAACTACAATAAATATAGACTTTTATGCTAGCCCATTTAAACATATCATCTAATCAATAACAGTTGGTTTTATCTTATAGGGACCAATGCCATCTAGCAAATATCCAATGTCACCAGCTTTGAGAGCCCCAAATTCTCCGGGTCAAGCTTCAAGACAAACGTCAATTGTAGAAATGTTATCAACTCCACCTCCAATCGATAATGAACTTATATCAAATTTAGATTTATCACGTTCTCCTGTATCTTCGAGTATTTCATCTGTTCTATCAACTCATAATGCATCAGCAAATAATCTACCAAATACTTATTTATCAAATAGCTCATCAAACAATAATTCTTTCGATCAACGACAACATAACCAACTACAATCTCAACAAAAAGATGAATCAGATTTATCAATTGATTTAAATAATAAAAATTTATCAAATTTGAGTATAAATACTTCTGATATTAATAATAATAATAATAGTCAAATAAATGAACCAATACCAATTTCAAGGAATCCTTCAAATTCTTCAACTTCTTCACAATTTTTAAATGGTGCTTCATTGGAATGGCAAGATATTAAATTAAGTGATTTAGTCGAAAAAAATAAATTAATTACAATTGATAGTAAAATTTCTGTTGAAAAAGCTTTCGAAACCTTAGTTAAAAATGGCTTAACTTCAGTACCTGTTGAAGAATTTCCAAATGATTTAAATTGTTTAACGTTTGATTATACTGATTTAAATGCTTATTTATTATTAGTATTAAATAAAATTAAAGCTGAGAATTTAAAAAATATCGATTATAATCCAAAAGATGAAATTCCTTCATTAATTAAAAAGGCCCAAAGAGGTGATCAAGTGCCTGTAAATTTTGTTATTAGATTAACAAATAAAAATTTATTTATTAAATTAACTGAAAATGATACTCTATCAACCGTTGTCGAAATTTTAGGTACTGGAGTTCATAGAATTGCAATTACAAATGATAATAAATTAACTGGTATTTTATCGCAAAGAAGATTAGTTAAATATTTATGGGATAATGCACGTCGTTTCCCTTCAATGGAACCCTTATTATCTTCATCAATTAATTCTTTACATATTGGTTCACCAAATCCTATAACAATATTTGGTGATCAATCATTAATTGAAGCATTAATGATAATGCATAATTTAAAAATGTCATCATTGGCTGTCATTGATAGAAATTATCACTTATTGGGTAATATAAGTGTAACTGATGTTAGATTAGTTTCAACTTCTTCAAAATCTGATTTATTATATAAATCTTGTTTACATTTTATTTCAGTTATATTGAATTCAAGAGGTTTAGAAAATGGTAAAGATTCATTCCCAATTTTCCATGTAACATCTAAAACTTCTTTGGGTAGAGCAATTGCAAAATTAGTTGCAACAAAATCACATAGATTATGGATTGTTAAACCTGATTCTTCAAATTCTTCATCATCAACTCCTACAACACCAGATTCTCCACATATGCATCATTCACATTCGCATTCATCCCATCATTCAACTCATCATTCTCATTTACATAATCATGGTCATGCAGTTCTAGAAGATGATATTCATGCTAGCGGTAAATTAGTTGGTGTTTTATCATTAACTGATATATTATCATTATTTGCAAGAACCTTAGGTAAAGATCATGTTGAACCTAATATTGCAAGAAGGCAAAGGAGAAGATCAAGCTCGGGTGTTGCAAGTATACATACTAATAGTAGTTTAGAAATGTTTAGAAGAAGTATCTCTGAACAAAGTTCAATTGAAAAAAATATTGAAAGAAGTCAGTCAAATCAATCTTCTTTAAATACTAATAATAATGGTAGATAAAGTAAATAATATCATATTTCTCTTTATTATTTAAGCTTGTTCATAATATCTAATATTATTTATTATACATTCTACTTTGTCTTCGTTTCCATTCCTTTCTCCCTCTTCTTCTTCTTCCTTTTTATTTCTCCCTCCTTTTTTCCCCTTTTTCTTTACTATTTGTTTCTCTTTTTCTATTTATCCTCTATTTATAATTTATAATATATACATATCATTTTAACACTATTTTATCGACTTCTTAAATCAACTACTTGTTTCTATTAACTTACATATTTTACACTGAAAATCTTATTATACTCACTGTTTTTTCATCTATAAATCAGTATTACGTCTTTTTAGATCAGTATTAAATGCAATACTAGAATGACGTTTAAGCCCAAATGCAGTTTGAACAGGACTACGTGTAGGACTACGAGCGGGACTTTTAATCGGACTACGCATAGGATTGCGTATAGGACTTCTGATTGAACTAAGTACAGGACTTCTAATTGAACTTTTAATTGGACTGCTCTTTGTTTTCAATGGTGTTTTGATGATTGTAGATTTTGATGTGGGCACAAAAATTTGATTTGCATCTAACAATGCTAAAACTTTGGCATGATTATTATTTTCTTTATTTTGGAAGATATTATTCATTTTCGATATCGTATTATCTCTTTGTTTTTCTAATGTTAAATTATTATTATTAACTACATCATTAATCACCACTTCCAGATTTTTAATGTTTTCTTTAACATATGATATCTTATTATTCATCACTTTATTTTGACTTATTTTTTGTTCATTTATCTTATTAATGTTTTCAATTATTGGATTTATATTATTCTCAGTCGAGTTGATAA
This sequence comes from Pichia sp. PB3310, assembly GCA_023629255.1. NCBI lineage: Eukaryota > Fungi > Ascomycota > Pichiomycetes > Pichiales > Pichiaceae > Pichia > Pichia sp. PB3310. The sequence goes on along the minus strand of JAMAJE010000004.1, from coordinate 175,803 downwards.
TTTCTTGCATTTCCCTAACCTTAAATTCGCCAGATTGTGCGTCTTTAATACAGTTAGTTATTATTGATTTCAAATTACTTCGATTATCACCCAATATTTGACTTATAGAATTTCTGGCTGTTATTTCTTGATCCTTAATTTTATGAATATTATTAATCCATTCTGTCTCTTTCTTTAGCAGTTTAGTTTGATAATGATTTCTAATTGAATTATAATTATGATCTAAGTTTTCTTTAATTAATTCATCAACTTTGGAATTAAACTCAGTTTTAAATTGATGAACTTTATTTTTAAATTCATTTTGAAATATAGTAAGTATTCCTGATTCATCAATAAATAATAAGTTCTTAATATATTTATCAAATTCATCACTTGATGAGGAATAACTTGATATTATACTTGAATAATCACTCACTCTGTTGGAAAGAGTAGCATTGTCATTGGCTATTTCGGAAGTTAGCTTAACTAATTTATCCTTTAATTCTTCAAATTTAGTCGATAAATGTATATCGACGTTCGAAAGTTCTTTAATATTAGTAGTTATATTCTTCAATAATTGTCTCACTCTATTATATTGTGTATCGTCTGTTGTCGTCGTTATAGATATTTCAGAATTTATTTCAATTAAACAATTTAAGATCTTGTTTGATAAGATCGACCTCGTATCCAATTGAGATTCGTAAGCATTCTTTATTTCTTCATTAAAACTTTGATATAAATCATTACATTTATTTTTCAAAAAGGTTTCATTTTCTTTTTGCTTCTTGGATTCATTTTCAATTACAACCAATTTCATTTCTAGTTCTTGAATGTTTTGATTTAAAATTTGTTTTTCTTTTCTACTAAAATCAATCTCTTTCATTTGATTTTCTAATTGGTTTAGTAATGATAATCTAAATCCTCTTAATTCATCAACTTCTTCTTTCAAAGTTTTTTGAGATAAATACATTTCCTTATAATTAGAATCATCCATAACAATGCAATTTTCCCTCCTTCTTGTTGCCATTAAATCTAATTTTAATCTTCTGTTTTCTTCAATTAATTCATTTAGTAAATACTCTTCACTTATACTTGCTCCTATTTGAGCAGAATTTTGAATATTCTTTGCTTTTGAAGCATATTCTAATGTGGATATACTAGATTGTAAATCATTTAATGTTGGTGCAATATTTGCAACTAAAATTGTCTTCGTTTTACCTCCTAATGAATCCTGAAGAAGTCTTGTCAATTTTGATTCTCTATAAGGAATAAAGCTTGATCCATCTACCAAAGAGTTTATAACCCTACCAAGTGTTAATAAACTTTGATTTATTGAACCAGCTTCCCTGGCTCTTTGATTCATTGAACCAGATCTACCAATATTTTCAGAACCAGCTAAATCTACTAAATTCATTTTAGAAAATTGATATTCAGATCCATTTAATTTTTTTTTAATCAAGTAAATTGTAAAAATTGTATGTGATCTACTTGATACATCATTCATTTTAGTTGAAGCAATTTTTTTTCTATCTAAACCGAGTTTAAATAATTTCATTCCTTCGTTAAAGTCTCTAATATAAAATTCTTCCAGTGAATTAATCTTAATGTTTTTATTATGTTCATAAATTTTTAAATGTTTATCATTTTTCCCATCACTTAATAAATCTCTTAAACCCTCATTATAAATTTCAACAAACGAACATTTTAAGATTATATCTTCATTTTCAGAATCAAATAATTTTTTCAAAGATCTTGGGATCAAACCGCTTTCTGGTGTCAATGAATTATCTTTAATTTTACCACACATTGTATATGTTTTACCAGCACCAGTTTGTCCATATGCAAAAATGGTACAATTAAAACCTTTTAAAAAATCATTACAAATATTTTCTGCTGCATTCTGAAAAAAGGTCAGTTGATCGGTAGTTGGTCCATAGACTTTGTCTAAAGTATACACTCTTGAGGTTGTTTGATTTAAAGGATCATTCTTAACACTGTTATTTTCATCTTGAATTTTTTTTGGTAATATTATTTTAATCTCATTGAGTTTATTATCTGGTATAACAACAACATTGGGACTGTTTTTCTCTCTCTCTGAATGAACACGACCACGACATCTTACTATAACGTTTATAGATTCAGTGAACAGATTAACATCGTTATTTACCTTATTAACTAAGTTTGACATAACACTTTTTTGTGGAGTTATTTGATGTCTATTCCTTTGTTTCTGAATACTGTTTGTTGATGCTAAAGAAGTAACACTTAAAAGCTTAAATGTACGTTTTTTATCTAATCGCACCTTTTCCATCTATAACGTATTAGAACTTGACAAGAAACTACAACCAAAAAGAGTAAAAAAAAAATAAGTCCTTCACAATATCATGAAAAGTAAACAAATAAATAATATCGCGTATTGACGATATTCCATTCCATGTATAATTTTTTAATATAATAAAATCCTGTTTGGAATTTGATCCCAGTCCAGGTTTCAGGTACCAAGTTAAATTGTTTTTCTATCTTCTATCTTCTATTGTATATTGTGTGTGTTTATTATATTCGCACTTATTTTTATGTATGCATTCTTATATATTGTGCAAATTAGAGATTATAGACCCTTTATATAAATACTGGTGATGAATCAATTTTCAATTAATTTGCTTTTGCAACTATTGCAATATAAAAGTATTACGATAGCTTAAATGATATATTATGTTAATTTCATAAGACAAAATATTGGTGCAAGTTACAAGATATAAAAATTCATGGTTCTTAAACTAAAAGCCACAACAAATTTTTGATGTAAATTAATAATTATATTGACTAGTAAAAACTAAAATAAATAGCTATTAATAAAAGTAAAAAAAGGAATGCCGAATCTTTTTTGATTCATTCCGTTTAATGGAGTTTAACTTTTTGGATGGTATTTTAACTGTTCAACCCTCATCATCAAACATTGCAACTTGCTAAATTTTAATATGAAGAGCATTTTCTCTAAAAATGATATAACCAATAAGTTTTTTTGATCTGAAATACAATATTTTATTATTATAAACAAACTATGACCACATCGATATTTTCTATCGTGTTTCTACCTATTACTTCATTGTTCTTTCCTTGATCTAGGATCTAGGATATTCCGTTTTTTTATCTATATTGATTTGAATCCAAGAGAGAGTTTTGGCTTTAACTCAAAATTATGTTCTTCTTTTAAAATCACAAATATGCATTCTTTCCTTGTTTGAATTACTTTATTGTTATTTATTATTATTTGTTTTGTATTAATTTTAGATATTTAAATAGCAATTTACAAAAGAAATAAAAATAATAATATTTTAATTTTTAGTTTTGTAGGTGTTGTTTCTCTTTCTGTGATCTTATTTTAAAAATTGACGTAGCAAATTAAATAATAAATTATAATATAGTGAGGATGATTAAATATATAACTTCATCGATTTGTCTGTTGAAATGCAATAGAGTGAAACCAAAAAAGTATTATAAAATTAAAAGAACCAAAGTTAAAGATAAAAAACATGCAAATATATCAAAGCAAAATAGCAATTTCACTTCGCCAGTATAGTTAAAAATCTTCCTATTTACGTTTGTCTTCTTCTTTATTGTCATCTGAACAAGTTCAATCATAAAGATATCAAGCATTTCCCATTCTAATAAAGGTACCGAACCTTACTCTTAATATTTAATTCGTCATCTAATTAATATACAACATCTATATAGTAATGCTAACATTTTTGATTATTTTTTTTGGGTAGAAAATACATGTACACTTAGCATTTAGTAAGTATAAATATATCTTCACAATTCGTATTCTACATTTTTTTATTGATGCTTACACCTTACACCTTTGTCACGAGGCAATTCCATTATTTTTTTTCACCTCTCAATCATTTCAACTTCACCTATTCTTTCTAAAATAGAATGTACTTCTTTCATACTCAAACGCATACTTGTACAAATTGCATCCATGTGTGGCGTATGTTTCATATATCGTAACAGTTTCTGTTCTTGTTCCTTTTCTCTTTTCTTTATTTTCTGTATATTCTCATCTAAAAACGTATCCTGCTTTTCAGATCTCAAAGAATCTATTTTTTCTAAATGTTTACTATCCGAAGAAGAATCACTTTCTTCGTCTGAATCAGTGCTACTGCTTGTACTGGTATCTATATTTTGAGAATCATTTTCAATGTTATTAAATTCCTCAAAATTATCAGCACTTTTCATCATAGTTAATCCTACTTTATTAATTCCTTTGATCCTATCCATTGTATTTTCTGTGGTAATTTTAGGGGGAACTAATTTTGAATCTGATAAAACAGGTAATGACGATATATTGAAGGCGGCTGTAGAAATTTTGTTAGTTTTTCCATTATCACTCTTAAAATCAAACCCGGTCTTAGAACCTCCCGAATGAACTTTAATGCCATCTACCTCTAATTTACTGTAAACCGGATATTTATGAACTCTCGAAATAATTCCGTTTCGTACTCCAAATGTAATAAATTTCCTAATATCTATATTTTCCAAAAGTTTTTCATTTTCAGAATACCATTGTGATACAGTCATATTTGAATTCAAGGAATTATACAATTGAAATAACGTTGCCTTGGATGGTAAAATAATTTTATTAATCTGTTGCTGGTTTTTATTACTAAATGGATGACTTAAACCTGAATCCATGGTTAACAATTCGGGCTTCTTTGGTGTTCTTGTCGAGGAATAAGAGGTCGAACCTTGAATGGTAAATGAATCCAATTTAGAATTTAAACTATTTGATGCCGAATTTCTGTGATGGGTTGACTCTAAGGATAATCCTGAAAATGTACCTTTTATACTCAATATATAATCTTGACAATTTTTAGCCATCTTTGAGTCTCTTAAAAAGTTTCCAATGGATGACGTTACAACATAATGATTTGAAAATTGAAAAATATCTAATAATGTAATTGATTTATAATGTAATAAATGTCGTATACATTCCTTTGTTAAATCCAAATTTGCATTGGATAAAATACTTATTTTAGAAATTGAATTAATACCATTTATAAATGGTACAATTTTTAACATTGTTGGATCCCATAATGAATCAATTAGTGAATCTAATTTAACCAACGCAATTGGAACATCATAGCTATGAACTTGAGGAGGTGGTGGAGAAATTGGGAAAAGTTTTAGATCAACAGAGTTAGATGCATCAATTGGAATCATACATTCAGAGTAATTATTTAAATCTTGATAAATTTGTTGAATTAATGATTCAATTGATGAAATTTTAAATTGTGAAAATATATCTAATCCAGGTGCTTGTTTGTCTAAAACAATTTGATTGCCAGCATCATCCCAATCATCAATGATTCTGAGATATTTATTATTTGTGTTAAACTTACCTGTCATTTGATTATTCGACGATTGATTTGAATTTAGGTTATTATTATTTTGTTGATAATAAAGATGAGAGTCTTTTAATGATTTTGATAATAATTGACTTTGTTCTTCCAAAGCTCTAAACATCTTCCCAATTCTTTTAACACTACCTTCATAAGGAGTGGTATCACTTTCATAAGAAAACACAAAACAAAAATTAAATCCAAATGAATTTCTAGCATAATGAGATGCATAAATATTAACTGGAAATCCAACAATTCTATATTTATCAATTTTTAAAGTTATTAATTTATTACATAAACTTGGTTTTGGTATAACATAATTTTTAACAATATCAAAGTCAAATAATGGTTGATCAAATGCTGACGAATCAGGCAAATTATTATTAATTCTATTATCATCATTTGATGGCGGTACTATTACACCACTTGGAACTTGATGAATAATTTTAGTACCCTCTGTGGGATGGAATACTGAGTAAAACATTGCAGTGATAGGCACAAACCCGTCAGATGCCTCCATTGTTGTTCAAAGGCAATATGGTTATCTATAAAATCGGATATAAATTAAGTATAAAGGCAAAAATTTGAAAGAATATACATATATAAAATCCACATTATATAAAGGTTGAAAACCTACAAATCCATGGCCGAGACACCTTCCCAACTCATATCTGGTAACTGAAGCTTAGCTTGAACAAATTTATACACTTGTTGAACTAAATCTCTTGCAAATGTCTCAGCAAATGCATTATCAATTCCTTTATTTGGATATTTGTCTTGTAGTATAGCTCTACAACTTTTATTCATATAAGAAAGTGTGACTTGTGGATATACCATATTAAGATCTAAACCAAATGTCAACATACTTGCGACAGTTTCAACTTCAAAATGAACGCATTCTCTAACTAATGTTGCAAAAACATTTTTATCATCTTCATTTGTATCTGGATGGAAAAATGTATATTTTTTGTAAAAATCAAATGTATCAACTGATTTTTGTGCATCATCATTAAACATTGTGGTTAAGCCTGCTTCATAAGCCTTTTTAGCATATTCGATTGCTAAATTATTTCCTGTTTCATGTATAAGTGGTTGCATTGCGATTTAAATCCTTTTGTTATTTCGATTAATATAAAAATGAAAGGATAATAAATGAAAGATATAAAAGTATTAATGTAAGAAAAATTTCAATATTTCGTCATGTAAATGAATCCACATAACATAAATTTCATAGACTATATGTTAGAAATGCTCGGAACATTCATTTAGAAAATTTAAAAAGTAAATTCTTTTATCTGTCCATTCATCTTTTAATTATTTATTAACATCATTCACAACAATTTATAAATCAGGAAGTATGGCACCAGTGTATGTATTGATATGTGGTTTATTATATATTGCATTTATTTATTAGGGTTTAGTACTAACTTAATTATTTGAACAGTCGAACACATTTAAACATAACTAAACAACATGTAATTTCTGTACGCACATTTATCAATAGAAATCAAATTCAAAAGAATAAAGTTAAACACCCCTTACTAATGGGCCCGAATATTTCTAAAGTTGAAAATGAAAATGAAACTTCTAGATTACCAGTTAAGTTATCAAAATGTAAGAAAATGATTATTTCAAACCGACATTTACGTGAATTATATAATAATTCAAATACGAAACAAAAACTTAGATCAATATTGTTTGAATTAACAAAGGATGAGGTTTTTTTTATGTCAAAACTAGAGTTTACCAACAAGAATATTAAAGATTCCGATAAATTGAATATACCGTTTAATAATGAGTCATGGAAATGTCAACTACATATTAGTTGGCAGGAAATCGAAATTTTAAGGAGCTGGATGCATGGATATCATGAAAGGAGGTTAGGCAGAACTGATTGGAGGAAATGTGAAATGTTAATGTTACGTCGACTTGCATTTGATAAATCGGATAATAAACAAAGTTTAACAGGTTCTGACGAAGAAGTTGATGAGTTAGTTAAAAAGAGCATTATTGTTCAGTACGATAAAACTATATTAGCACCAGTAGTGTTGAACATCCATGTACATTCTAAAGTCTAGAATAAACAAAAGATTTGTATGTTTTTTTGTTTTTATATATAATATTTATTTGATTAGATAAATATATATAGCAAGGAATCGCAAAGGTCTGTATTTTTTCCCCGAGATTTTTTCATATTGTTATTATATATATATCGATTCAAGTATAACTTAAATAGATCATTATATAAGGAAAAAATGATTAAGGATATAAAATATAATAATAACAAATAGAAGAGTACATTCCTTATAGCAAAAGATACAAAAGCTGTGAAAAAAAAACTAATGAGTGTTGAGGAAACAAGAAGAAGAATAAAAAAATATGGAAAACCCAAACTGATATATAATATAGTAATTAGTACATAAAATTCAAGTGAAAAAAAAGGAATTTAATTTTGATTTTTCAAATTTGATTATTATATGTAATAGAATATGAAATATGATATGAAACAATATAAATTAAATTAATTGATGATTGATTTAAATTTTGAATTAAATTAAGCAGCAACTGGTTGTTGTTCATGTTCATTCCAAGCTTCTTCGTCTTCAACGTTCAAATCTTGAACATCTTCAGCCAGTTCATCTTCGTAATCGGCAACTTTAAAAGAAAGAGTTGGTTTAACAGCTGCAGTTTCAAAAGTCCAGGTTGCTAAAGCATTTTCACAATCAATAATAATTTGTTTTGAAGCTTCATAACCATCATAAGAAGGTCTAGTTTCACCTGGAGTAACTGGAGAATCATCTAATAATTCTAATAAAGCTTTACCATAGCCAGCAATAAGAGCAACTTTTTCAGCATATTCTCTAATTGAATCAAATTGATAAGAGAATGAAGCTTTTAATTTTTCTCTTGTAATATTTGATAATTGAGCTTCTGCGACTAAAGATTCAGCTTCTGCTCTGACTAATTCTTGTTCTAAAATTGAAATTTTTGGAGATTGGGGATCTTTGTATTTGAGATAAGCAATCTGGTCAGTAATTTTATGCTTTCTATCTCTTGAAGGTTGAACAGAGCCTTCAATGTCTCTAATTGATTTAATGGTAATTCTGTATTGATCATATCTATCAATGAATTGATCTTCTAATTCACCAACTTCATAAATAAGAACACCTAATTTATCAGTAATATCAGAGACATCATCTTCATTATCTGCACCCCAAAGGGATAATTGTCTTGCAGCATCCCTTCTTTCTCTTGAACAAACTTCAATCGCTCTCATGACATTTTTTTCCATTTTAACCAATTGAGCTAATTTTCTTGAAAGTTCAGGACCGAAGGAACCAGCAGTTGATCTTCTGAATGAGTTTGCGATACCGCCTGGACCGAAAAATCTTGGGGATTTTGTAGAAGAAACTGGAACTGCAATTGGGTTTTGTAATTCTGAAGCAGTTGGAGCTCTAGTAGTTCTTAAAGAGTATGTTCTGTGCATTGTGTTTATTTAAAGTAATTTATTGGAATTATATATGAAATTAAACAGAAAAAATGAACTTTAATATAAATTGAGACGCCTCTTTAATTGGGAAGGGGACAGTACTGACCATTTATACGTATCACAGTTTGGAAATCACCATTCGCACCACCAGATTAGGGGAAATTATTCAAATAATAGCACATTTAATTATTTTCTGTTTAGGTTGCGGGTCTTGCTTTGTTTTTGTTCCATAGATTATAAGTCTATTGGATGTGCTTCCATTTGTACTCTTTGATATATTCTTCTTCTTCAAGAATTTTTAACAATATCAATACTTTAATGTGATTATTTTATGAGCCATGATAAACCGAATTCAAAAAGATGCCCATTTAATCCGTTTGATGTATATACAATAAATTCAAACTAATCTATATAATTTATTTCTACGTCCGTCTACTTTTACTAATCGGGAAACTCTCTCTTTCCGCATTAAGCAAATCGTGTTTCTTTATTGCTTTCCCAAAACGGCAATTTACGACTTCTCTATCTTTTTATTAACAAATTAAGATTGCATGCCATATACATGTATTAAATAAATATATAAGTATAATACTATCTATCTACCGGTGTACCTGAAAGAGGACAAATTATTTGTACCATTAATATTGTTTTCTTTCTCTTTATTACTAATAGTAGTAGTAGTAGTAGTAGTAGTATTGTTACTGTTCATATTGACATTTGTCGTCACGTCTTGCAACGGGATACGTTTGTTTAACGGTGATGGTCTATGAACTTTGCTGTTTCGTATACCACTCAATCTGTCCATCCATTTATTTGGTGCAAATGGTTTACTATTATTAGTACTGTTGGTGGTATTGTATTGTTTATTTTCATCATTTAATATATTTTTCTTCGTTGCAGCAGTAATATTTGCAGCTTTAACAGGTTTAAATGAATAAATTTCAGCAAGAAGATTACTTTTATCAACTATATGATCTTCACTGATATCTTCAACTTCATTATCATTCACTACTCCTTTGTCAGTTAAATCTCCATCAATATAACATTCAATATTAACATCACCTGGATCAGTACTTAATGAAATAGAACTATTGTTCATCATTAAAGAAATTGGTGTATGTTTATTAACAGTTTTATCCATTGTGGTAATTGTACTTTCTGAAATTTCAGAACTATTAATTAAATCAATGTCTCCAATTTCAGTTTCACTAGGCAAAAAATTATCATTATCAGTTTCACCAGCATCTTCATCACTTTCACTTAATTTAATATCTGAAGAATCATTTTTATTTTTGTTCTTATAACCAATACTCTCATTCAGTTTCATATTAAACTCATTGATTTCTTCTTCAGTTATATCTTCAATGTCTGATGAAGATGCTGTAAATTCTTCAGTTCTGATCTTAATTTTATCTTTCTCATCATTATTATTACTGTCATGATCAGTATTATTGAAAAATTTACTAATTGTTGGCTGTCCAATTTCATTGTTATTTAAAAGCTTTTGTCTTTTAGAAATTGGTGATAATTTACTATTATTTAGATCATTATTATTATTATTATTATTATTATTATTATTTTCTCTTTTAGTTGAAATAAATTTAGCAAATTGATCAATTTTAACAGTAGATTTTCTTTTCTTATTTAAAATTGGTTGAACTTCAGCTCCTTTTGATTGAATGATATTTTCTGTCTTTGATCTGTAAATCATATTTTTACTTAAACTGTGGTTGGTGCTAATATTATTTTCAATAGGTAAAGATAATGATGCTGATCTATTCAAATTTGGATTTACTTTACATTCCCATGATATTAAAACTTTTTTGCTAAATGGATCTAATTCTCCAATTGAAATTTTTTTATGAATTTCTTCCTCCAATATAAATCCTGTACAAGATTGAATATATTCTTTAGAACAATTACTAACAATTTCTTCTGTTAATGGATTTAAATGTTGTGCTAGATTATTAATTGGATTAAAAACAATTTGATGTCTAAATGCAATTTTAGCCCTTTTAAACTCTTCTTCAAATTCATTGGGTATATTTTTACCATCAACTTTTATACTCATTAGAACTCTTTCATAAGTTTTATAAGATTGAGTTAATTGAATTGCCTTTTGAATACCAATTCCTGGAATACCTTTAGTATAATCACATCCACTAATAGTTGCCATTAATAATAATTGATCATCATTAAAATTATTTATGTATGAACCTTTACATTTATTAAAATTATCTCTTTTAATTTCAATACATTGACCTTTATCATTTAACTTAGTAATTAAAGTTTTACACCCAAAAATCAATAAATCTGAATCTTCACTTATAATTCCATCAACTAATCCCAATTTTTCTAACATTACCATTTGAGAATCTGCTTCATATGGTGCAACAATATATTTAATAAATTTAATTTTTAGTTCATTGATTACGGATTTTGCCATTTCTGGTGAAATATCACATGCTTTTTGATAATAATTAAATGCAAGTTTTGAATTACCATTTTTTTTAGCTTCAATTGCTAATTGTTTATATTCATTACGACGAATTTCTCTTTCCTTTTCGGTATTACCTTTACTTGGTAAATAATCACCATCAAAAACGAAATATGGTTTAATATTAAAATGTCTTAACATTTCAATCCTTTTATTAAAATAATTAATATATGCTTTTGTTGGCCTTTCTAAAACTAAATCTTCGGCACAACAAAATGAAGCTTTATGTAACCATGCATAAGTATCAATTGCTAATGTTTTCCCTCTGTATCTCTCCAATGTAGTTGCATCTTGAATCGGTTTAAGCACTGGAAGTAGTCCCGATACACCCATTGTTGTCCTCTAAGATCTATTTCCTGATTCTTGTAAGAAAAAAAGGAAAAGGGGAAGGGGAAAAAGATAAAATTTTTACAAATTAATTATATGGTCAAGTATAAACATTATTATTGTAAACATAATTTTTTAATTGTAAACAATCTTTAAGTCCTTTACAAACAAACCGCGTCTGCCCTGTCTGTCTCTGTTTTTCTTTAATAATTTTCGCTCCTTTTATTTTATTGCCGTAATTAATTTATTATTTTCTCATTTATTTATTTTCTTCTTTTTTCTCATTTCCTGGCGTGTCTATATCTGAAAATCATGAAAAATGTTGATATATTTAAGATTTGAAATTTTGTAAACTGAAGTGTGAATTTTATTTTATATGATAAAGGCAACAAATCAAATTTTTAACAAGATTTTGAATTCACAAACTGCTAATGTCTTCTGTTGACGATTATACCAAAAACTATCAAGATTTACTAGCACAGGATGTTGGAAATCTCTCATTGAATGAAAATAATATTCCAGTCAATCATGAAAATGAATATGCTTCGACAACAACAGCAGCAGCAACAACTGCTACTACCAGAGCATCAAAATCTACGAAAAAAAGGGTTACTCATGCATTTCATGATTTATCCTCCCAACAAAATACATTTGTAGATTTTCATGGCGATCCTAATGCCGCCGCTTCAGCAATAGGTTTATTCCCTCCAACTTCAAACTTCACTACTCCTAATCCAACTTCTACAATACCACAGCAATCATTATTGCCAAAAAACAATACTGCCTCTGAACTTCAGAATAATTTTGCTGATCCATTATCAAATAATATTTTCAGTGGACAACAACAGCAACTACAACAACAACATTCAATAAACAATAATAATTTTAATCATACAGATCTTTATAACCTGAATCAATCATCTGTTCCTGATGCATTGTCTATTCCTAATTTAAGAAATCAAATGAATGCAATTTATAAGGAAAAAACATTTTTAAGCTTTGAACATGTTTTACCTCCACCTGCAGGCACACAATATAAGTCAATTGATCAAGCAAATGCAAGTCCTCAATTTGCAAGAACAACATTATATAGTGTTCCATTTTCAGAAGAATTAAGAGATCAATCTAAAATTCCATTAGCTTTAATATTAAGACCATTTGCAGAATTTGATGTACCTAAAGATGAAATTCCAATTGAAATCCCTCAAATTAAAATTCATCAAGGTCAAATTGTTCCAAGATGTAGAAGATGTCGTGCTTATTTAAATCCCGCCATGCAACATGATTTAAATACAATGAAATGTAATATTTGTGGATTTGTTTCACCTGTTCCAATAGAATATTCTTCAACAATTGATATCCAAGGAACAAGAGATGATTATCATTTACGTCCTGAATTACATACAGGGGTTGTTGATTATATTGTTCCAAAAGAGTACAATTTAAATCCTGATGATGAAAATGATTTACAACCTTTACATAGGATATTTTTAATTGACTTATCACATTCTTCTTATAAATCAAAATTAGTTGAAACAATGTGTTTAGCCATTAGAATGTCACTTTATAAAGATGATGGTAGTTCAAATTTACCAATTGGTACAAAAATTTCAATTATTGGCTATGATAATTGTTTACATTTTTATAATTTATCACCAGATTTAGAACAAACAACAGTTTCATTAGTGACTGATTTAGAAGATCCATTTATTCCATTTGCTGATGGTATCTTTGTTGATCCAATAGAATCTTTTAATATAATTGATATAACTTTAACTAATATTGAACAAAATAATAGAACTTTATCGCCAGAGCCTGCTTTAAGTTCTGCTTTAACAGCAGCTGGTATTCTGTTAAAACAAGTTGGAGGTGGTCAAATTATTTCTGGTTTATCAACAATCCCATCTTATGGACCTGGTCCATTAACTGTTAAACTAAGTGCAGGAAAAATTGAAATAGATTATATTAAGGAAACGTTTACTGCAAATAATAAATTTTATCAAGATTTATCAATTGATTTTGTTAAAAATAATATCGGTGTTAATTTATTCATTGCATCATCATCTAATGTTGATTTAATTAATTTAGGTACATTTGCTACAAGTACTGGTGGAACTATTAAAACATGGTCACCATTTAATTTTCAAAGAAGTGATATAACATTGGCTTATGAAATTAAAAAAGTTGTTGAAAATATTGCAGGTTACCAATGCCAATTAAAATTACGTTGTTCACATGGCTTACAAGTTAATAAATATTATGGACCATTCGCAACTGTTTCTGGTGAAGAAGCTCCAAATATTCCAATCGTTTCAGGTGATACATCAATTGTAACCGATTTTATTTATAATTCAAAATTGGATACTAAAAAAGATACACATTTTCAAGCTGCCCTATTATATACTTCAAAAGATGGTATTAGAAAAGTTAGAGTTATTAATAGTATATTATCAGTTACACAACGAATTACTGATGTTTTTGATTTTAGTGATTCAGATGCAATTACTAAAATTTTAATTAAGAGAACGGCTGAAAAATTCAAATCATCAAGTCTCGTTGCATTAAAAAATTCTTTAGTAATGCAACTTTCTGAAATAATGGCATCATATAAGCATTATGTTTCAAATTATAATACTTTGCCTACACAATTAGTTCTACCTTATAGCTTAAGAACTTTGCCAATGATCATATTGTCTATTTTGAAAACAAGAGCATTTAAAGGCAGAATCGGGAATTCGGATTTGAGGATTGATTCACTATTTAAATTATCTCAATATAATTTAACTAAATTGTCGTCATATTTATATCCATTATTATTTTGTATTCATTCATTGGAAGAAGGAGATTTTATGATAAATGAAGAAACAGGGTTAATGAATATTCCAAATACACTTCCAATGAATATCAATAATCTTTCTTATGGGGGTGCATACTTAGCATTCAATGGAGACAGAATTATAATTTGGTTACATAATGAAGTTAATCCATTACTTTTACAGGATTTATTTGGACCTGAAATTGATTCAATTGATAAAGTCACACCATACATTTCTAGTTTACCGATTATTGATACTTATATTTCAGAACAAGTTCGTAATATGTGTGAATATTTGAGTACGCATTATAATGGAATGAAAAAGCAAAGCATTGAAATTTGTAGATTTAGGAAAGATCCGAATGAACAAGAATTTCAAAATATGTTTATAGAAGATAAATCTGATGATTTAATCTGGTCATATTCTGAATTTTTACATGAGTTGCACAAACAAATCGATTTAAAGGCAAATGGACTGAATTCAACTAGTGTTGCTATGGCTTCATCTTCATCGAAGAACGATGACGATGGTGAAAAATTAAGCCGTAAATTTGGTATTTTTTAATAGATTAAATTCAAAGTATTTATTTATAACATATAGAGTATATTTATATTTGAAAAGTTAAATAGCTACAATACCATAAAAAACGTAATTAAAATATTATTTACATATGCAATTTCGTGTAATGTACTTAAACCTTCCAATAATCAATATATTGTAAATTAAATATTTCAAAGTATCTTGAATCAAATATCATTCATAATTGATGGAGTACACCCATTTTTATTTGGCATGATACAAAATAAAAAGAATATGAAAAAAGTTTCCATTCTTTGGTTTATCCGGCTTTTTCATATCAACATAAAAGTTCATCATGTAACTACAAATTTGCGCAATAAGTTATTCAAATAGTTAATATGCTTATCCTATCACCAAAGAAAAAAGTGAACAAGTCGGAATCAAAAAGCAGATGGTTTTAAAATAAACTGATAGAAAAAACTTGGAATTAAACAGACAAGAAAAACGACAAATATTTTCCTTTTGTTTGGCCTGGAATTCCTGAGATATATCACGCAATATGTGTCTTTGGAAAGCATTATAGTGATATATGTCAACAATTTATTCAGTATCTGATATTGCTTTATTTAAAAGTTTATTGCCTTGGCAAATAGCTAATTAATTTCAGTTAAATAGAACAAAATAAGGCCTATATAAATGTTTAGTTAATGTGCAAAATCTTACGTAATCAAAATTGAAGACAAGTGGACACTTTAAACCACTTAAATATCAAAATCATCATTAGTATCGATCAATTTAATAACATTAGTGTTTTTTGTTTCACGTGCTCTGATCTAATCCAATATAAATAACAGCAAACTATTTTTTTCAACAAATGCGATCTTAGCTCAGTGGGAGAGCGCCAGACTGAAGATCTGGAGGCCCTGTGTTCGATCCACAGAGGTCGCATTACTTTTTTAATTTTATTTAATGGAATTTGAAAAAAGTGGTACGATCTTTTTTTCTTTTTTAACTTTTATATTCTTAATAAAAAATAACTTTTGTGTTGCTTAGAATACTCCGCAATTAGATATTAGGTGCAGGAAATGGTTCATAAAGAATCCGTTAGTTAAACTTGTTACAGTTGATCCTGTATATTAATCTCTGATAAAAAAATATATCGACCTAAGTATAGATTATTGAAATTGATTTATGCAATATGTATGTAATATGTCAAATTATAAAAAAATGTTGAATTATTGAAATTTACATAATACAGTTAATTATTATATAATAATAAGCCAAAATTCTTATTGCTCTTACGATAATACGAATGATAGCATGATTTTTGCATTTAATTCATATCATTTTCAGATGGTATTAAATATAATATATCCTTTACTGGTGACATGTATGTATTAATTAATGAATATATTTTATGTATATAACATGATATATCTGACCTTATTATTTATTTAGTTTTCGACGTTTGTAACATATATCTTATGCATACATATATGCATTTAAACAATATAACCGTTGAAAAGAGACACTGACATATAACTGAACAAATAAGATTTCAGTTTTTTGTTATCCTATCTTTCTTTTGACTACACAATACAATAATAATTAGATGGTAACAAACAAAGAATTTACATAATGTATATATATGCTAGATTCTAACTATTACATGTTCCTTGCTTGATAGATTGTCTTTTCATTATCGACCTTGATCACTTTCAAAAATAATCTTATCGATCTATGTTGTTATTATATATATATATGTTAATCTCAATTTTACGATTAAGTTGATTCGTCAATAATTGATTCTGTAGATTTTAATTAGTAGTTAACAATTTCTTTTTCTTAATTATTTACTATTAACCCAGGAAGGTATTGTAGTTACCGCGTAGGGCCAAAATTATTTTATTTGCCACGAATCTAATAGTCGCCGTTGGTTATTTGTTTTTGGCTTTGTAAATTTGTTGCTTTTGTTGGTCGTTTCTATTTCTGTTTTTATTTCTTGTTTTTCCTTTGTGTATTCTATTTCAGTTGATGCTTTTTTTTTCCATTTCTTAATTTCAACCTCTAATCACATAGTGCATATCCTTTTGCGAAAGTTATTTACATTTACTACAGCTTTTGTATCATATACGTCGTCTTTTGTCTAGAAGGGAAATTCTGCTTACAAACGCAAATTTTTTTGATATCTGACTTATACTGAAAGTTCTTAAACTAAACGATAAAACATTCAAACCATTTTATTCTTTAAAGCAGCATTTATTCCGACTATCATCCATTTGATTTTTTCATTTATTATTACTAATCTTAAGATTTATATTAATTTACATTAATTTGATTTTTAATACTTATTCCCATCTGCTTAATTTTAAAAAATTCTCCATATACAACAAATAAACTAAACAAACCTGTATTTGCAATAAAAAATGTCTAGCGCTAATTTTGACGAATACGAAAATCTGTTTAGCAACAATCTAGTTAATGAGGAACAACAAAATCAACAAATGGATCGTACCCAAATGTTTCTTCAACAACAACAGTTATATCATCAAAGTACTCAATCTCAGCAACAAGCTCAACAACAGCAACAAAATTCTATTCCAATTCAGATTGGCGGTAATAGTCAATCAATAAGCAAGCCCGATTCTTCCGTTTTTTCTCCAAACCATAATCAACAGAATCAATCAGGACATACTTCAAGATTTGGAAGTTTTGTTAGTAATTCCTCTCATTTTGATTCGGAAGTTAATTTTAATGAATTAAATGATGCAGTAAGTTCAATAAATTCAGGCATATTATCTCCTTATTCTACAGGTTCATCTCCCGATGACTTTTTCTTAAGTGCAACAAGTTCAAATGTCGATTCTCAATATAGTAATGATGACAATGATTTCAATGTCGATTTAAATAACAATACTCATTTAAATAATGATGTCTTATATCCCCAACAATTTTTACCAGTTCCAATGGCAGAATCTGCTTCAAATAGTACTGTGACTTTTAATACTAATGATAATTATCATCAGCAACCCCATTTACAAACTTTAAATACCGTTGATGAAGCAGAAGAAGATTTAATTAAAAAAGAAACACCACCTTCTCCTTCTTTAGGTTCAGAAAACAATAATAACATCAATAATGGTGACGATTCACAATCATTCAGCGATCAGCCTTTAAAACCCGGAAGGAAAGTTAAGTCTTCTCATAATTTAATAGAAAAGAAATACAGAACAAATATAAATTCTAAAATTATAGAATTGAGAAATTGTGTTCCTGCTTTGCGTATACTAGTTGCTAAAAATGGTAATCATAGAACCAGAAACGTTGGTAATCAACCTGAAGAAACCGATGATTATTATGAAGGTGATGGATATTCTGATGATGAAGAAAAATTAGATGGTTTAAAACCAGCTAAAAAATTAAACAAAGCCACTATTTTAGCAAAAGCATCTGAATATATAAGACATTTGGAAAAGAAAAATGATGTTTTAAGAGAACAAAATTTCCAACTAAGAAAATTATTAGATGCAAGTGGAATAAATATAGGTTCAGATCAGTATATACGACCACCTCCACAATTTTATCCACTTCCACCTCAGTCCACAAGTTTGCGTTCTTCTCCATTTAATAGGAGTAATAACAGTAATAGTACAGGTAATGGAAGTAATCTAGTTTCTCCATCAGATCCAAATTATCAAAATCAACAACTACCTGATCATCAATCGCTTACAAATAAAATATTATTAGGAAGTATAGGCTCAATGCTTGGTGCTACTGGTTTAGATGATTTCACAACCGGCTCATCCCTTAACCAAAGAGGTTTGTAAAATGATCTTTATTTCCAACCCAAGTTTAAATGCTAACACAGTCGATGTACAATATACTGTATTGCAATCAGTACACTACTTGATTAAATTGACTCCACCTGTCTATCCATTAAATACCTATGTTTTATCATCATTTCTCAGACCTTATTGGGATAAACACGTTGAAAACAATTTTTAAAGAAGTTCCAATAAAAAATAATCTTGGTTTATTTGATATGTCAAGACATATTATGGTATTATGGTATATCAAAGGATATTAGCGAAGATTAATACACCGCTTTAAATATTTAAGTACGAACGTGAACAGCTGCTGAATGAGTCTTTAAACTGTGGTTAAGTATTCAATGGTTGGAAAGCTTTATCTTCATGATTTATTCTGAAAAAATGAATTTCCAAAAGCTTTTGGTATATTTAAAAAACTTGAGTGAAGGGATGCCGATGAAATTTTTCACGCAGGAATGATTCAAAAGAATATTTATCGATTTTAATATCTGATGAAGTATCAAATTAGTCAGTTTTAAAAAATTGGTTAATTGAGCATTGCCTGAAATCCATTTTTTTCAAATTTAACTGTAACCTTGCTTTTCAATAATAACTGAGACTTAGACACACTTAAACTCTTTTTCTGATTATTGGACATTTTAAATCATTATCATAAGAATTCCAATGGAATTCAAACTAGTTACTTTACCTCTCTCCTTCAACATATTGATATGTCCTGATTTTGGAGAATATGAGAGTACGTTTTGTGAAAAACTTTTGAAAATTTACCATATTATTTGGTAGGTTGCTTGGCTGATGGGGAATTAAATGCATAAACGCAACGAAACATTATTCTAATTTCCGATATTATTTTTCGCTTTTCTATGTTACTTCTTTATTGATTATTATATTACATTTTACTAACTGCTTGCTTTTATTTCGTTTCCTCTTTAATGTAATTCACAATAACCTATAATAAATTATATTCGAATCTAATATGCTAGCTAGTAAGACTTTAAATTTGAATCGATAGCTGCGCAATTGCGCCTGGGGAGAAAATTCACTCGAAGTGCTATGATTCCACTTCCGCGAGCACCAAGATTCCAACTGAACGCCTCTTAAATTGTGTCGTAGCTTTTTGCTCAAAACATCCATCCTTTTGCTAACGATGAAGAATATTCTTCTTTAGCCAGCGACGATTACCAATAGTTGTTCCAATTAACAGTACTTACAATCAATTATTAATATAGACTGCATACTAATCAAAAAAGTATTTACAAAATTATTTTTAAAGAAAAAACAAAAAAAAACTGTTCATTAAAAAAGAGATTCAAATCAGTTACCATTGAATACAATGTACCCTTACAATCAACAGCAACAACCTTTATATGGTTATGGCAACCAAGTATATCAACAAGTGCAACAACCTCAACAATCTCAACAACCCACTCAACAACAGCAACAACAGCAACAACAACCTGCTTACAATAATTGGTCAACTAATCAATCCTCTCAACAACCTCAATATGGTTTACAAAGTCAACCAACCGGCTATGGCTTTGGATCCCAGGTCAACTCGTATCCAACAACTCCTCAACCGTTGTTAAATGAAAAGACAGGCCAGCAAATCATTCAACAGCAACCATTGGCTACTCAATCAACCAACTGGAATCAACAAAATCCTCCAATGACGAGTTTTCAAGCTCAAGCTACTGGTGGGTTAATGGCTCAAAGAACTGGTTATCAACAACAAAATTTTGTACAACAACCTCCAGTAATTCAGTCATCTAGTTGGAATCAACAAAATCCTCCAATGACAAGTTTTCAGGCTCAAGCAACTGGTGGTTTAATGACTCAAAGAACTGGTTACCAGCAGCAACCTATTTTGCAACAGTCGTTGGCGACCCAATCAACTGGCTGGAATCAACAAGCTCCTCCAATGACAAACTTTCAAACTCAACCAACTGGAGGGTTAATGGCTCAAAGAACTGGTTATCAACAACAACAACAACAACAACAACAACAACCACTATTTAATCAATCTACAGGTTGGAATCAACAAGGCTTACCAACGACAAGCTTTCAATCCCAGCCAACTGGTGGACTTGTTTCTCAAGCTACTGGTTGGAATCAACCACAACCAGCAACCACTTTTGGTTCAACGCCATTACAATCTCAAGTTACTGGTTATAACTCTGTTTTTCAACCACAACCTACAGGTGGCCAACCATTGACGGCTCAACCAACTGGTTTTATTTCCTCCTTAACTGATCTTGGAACTCAAAAGAACGATTTAGAACTCCCAAACATTAGACTTTCTTTTATTACCGCTAGAGATCAAGAAAGATTTGAAACTATTTTTAGAAATAATGTTCCAAAAGGTGAAAATTCAATGGCAGGAAACACAGCAAGAGCAATTCTAATGAAATCCGGTTTATCTGCTGTTCAGTTGTCAAATATTTGGGAATTATCAGACACCAAGAAATCTGGTTCTTTAATGTTTCCTGAGTTTTGTGTGGCATTGCATTTGGCAAACATGGCTAAAAGAGGTCAGTCTGTTCCATTTGAATTGCCAACAAGGATCAAGAATGAAGTTACCAGTTTTGTTGATACAATTAACTTTAATATTGGTAAAAAGAGTAATAAATCTCAAAATAATATGATAACTTCACAAGCGACAGGTTATTCAAACATTCCAGGCTTAATTCCATTAACTGCTCAACAAACTTCCTCATTTGTTCCAATTCAAAATAATGGTTTAGTTCCACAACCTACTGGTTTCTTTTCTCAAAAAACTGGCGGCTTAATGCCCCAGCCAACAGGTACTGCTCCACCAATGACAAGTTTTTTGGCTCAACCTACTGGTGGTATTATGCCTCAGAGTACCGGTTTTCAAGCTTCGAATTTTCAAGCGCAAGCCACTGGATTTCAACCGCAGCCGACCGGTTTACAACCAATGCCAACAGGAAGACCTGGTCAATGGGGTTTTGTTCCAACTCCAACAGGTGGTTTGCCAGGATTAGATATGATGCAATCCCATTTCATGCCTAACGCTCAATCTCAATCGACAGTTTTACAAAATCAAATGGGTGGTTCAAATGCTTCGAATGTTACCTGGGCTATTACTAAGCAAGAAAAAATGATTTATGATAATATCTTTAAGCAATGGGATAAAGAAAGAAAAGGTTTTGTTTCCGGAGATATTGCGATTGGTGTGTTTACAAAATCTGGTTTAAGTTTTGGGGATCTAGAAAAAATATGGACATTATGTGACGAAGGCAACAAAGGTAAATTGAATAGAGATGAGTTTGCAGTTGCAATGCATTTAATATATAGAAGATTGAATGGCTTTGATATCCCAGTTGTTTTACCTGCAGAATTAATCCCACCATCTTCCAAAGTTTTAGAAAATTCTGTTGACAGCATGAAGAGTGAATTGAAAAAACTCGCATCCAATGGCGGTGTTGCTAGTCCTTTAAACGTCAAACAAGGTGTTTCAAGATCAGGCACGACTTACAAGAACGATGATAACTCAATTGGTTATGTTTCTAATTCAAGACATAGAAAGAAAGGTTCAAAAGATGATGAGTCAAGTGCATTTTCAACTAAACTGTCCGTTGATGATTTAAAGAAACAAATTCATGAGAAAAAGATCTTGCTTGCTGCAATTGATGCTGAAGATGCAGACTCGTCTACAAGTCTTGCAGAACAACGGAATTTAAATGAAATAGAAATGCTAAAGACTAAAATCAAGAGTTTACAATCCCAATTGAATTCTTCAGATGTCGCTGGTATTGATTCCGTCGAGCAAAAACAAGAATTAAGTAAGAAACTAAATCAATATTCAGACAAAGTTCCACAATTAATGGATGCTATTGGTCAACTAGATGATAAATTAAAATCAGCAAAAATTGAAATTTTTAGATTAAAATTACAAAAAGAAAATCCATCAGGTATCGATTTTAGAGGTACTGGTCCAAACGGCGAAGTGACTGAAACAGATAGAAGAATCGCTAAACAAAAAGCATTGTTACAAGCGAAGATGGCTAAATTAACAGGTAAACCTGCACCTAATTTTGACGCATTTGAAGATAATGAAAGTAAGCTTAATCAAGAAGTTTTAAAAGTTACCAACGAATTCAACGAGCAGAAAAATATCGTTGAAGATATTTCTAATTCAATCAAGGCTTTGATTACTGAAGTTGCTGCTTCATTAAATCTTACAAATTCTATGTCTGTTGGTCATTCTAAATGGGAAAAGAAAGAGGGTGTCCAAAACGGAGAAGTGGCTGATTTTATTGATTATTTGAACTCAACTAAGCCTGCGCATAAAACAGCAATTAGTCCTCCATCTTCATTATCTAACCCTTATTTGGAAACTCCATCAAACTCTGAAAAAACTGCTAGAGCATCTCAACAGGTTATGAATAATGAATCAAATTCTGTTTCGACACCTGAGGTAAATTCTGCATCCTCATCAACTTTATCAGCTTCGGAAGAAAGAGCGAAGAAAATCAAAGAAAAGGCAGAACAAAGAATGATTGAGAGATTGGCGAAATTAGGTATCAATAGAAAACCATCAGGTACTGTTCAAACAGTTTCTCAAATTGAAGATAAGAAAGCTGAGCCAGTTGAAGTTCAAATAAAGGCTTCAACACCAGCACCTCCACCACCACCAACTCGTTCCACCCAATCACCACATACGACATCAAATAACCCATCTGCTTTAAAAGAAGAAGATAATGGCGAAGATAGTGAAGATGATTTAGAAGAAGATGAAGAGTATAAAGCGTTATTAGCTCAGAAAAAAGCAATGGAACAGCGTGAAAAGGATAGAAAAGAACGTAGACAGCGTGAAAAACAGGAAAAACTCGCAAAACTGAAAGCTGAAATGGAAAAGTTGAAGAAAGAACAAGATGCTGAAAATGAAGAAGATAGTTGGGATGAAGATGTTAAAGATAATAAAGTTTCTACTCCAGAAGCAGCCTCGTCAAGTACAGCTAGTAAATATCCTACTTTAGAAAGTGCATCAGGTTCAACTGGATCAGCTGCACATAGTAATAATCCATTCGCACCAATGTTAACTTCTGATAGCAAAGAAATTATCCCAGTTGCTGAAGAGAAAAAAGTTGAAGAATCTAGGACATCTAACTACAATCCATTTTCCAAATTACAAAATTCCTCAACTACTTCAACGGACCTTAAATCTATTGATGAAGAGAAATTAAAAGCCCAAAGAGCTGCTCAAATGGGTACAAGTAACGATGACGACTGGTCAGATTCAGCAGAAGAAGATAGTGAAGATGAAATGCCTACGTCAACTAAACAAGCGGAACTTGCCTCTATGTTATTTGGTGGTGGTAGTTCATTACCAACCAGAACAAACACTTATGTACCACCAACTCCAGCAGCTACAGATGATGTTGTTGCCACTGAACCATTTCAAATTGAACAGACAGAAGTTGCTCCACCTGTTCCACAAGTTTTTCCATCAGTTCCTGAAGCTGCTCCAGCTATTCCACAAGTTGCTCCATCAGTTCCTGAAGTTGCTCCACCAGTTCCAGAAGTTATACCACCTGTACCAGAAGTTGCACCACCTGTTTTATTACCAAATCATAATGAAGAAACTACATCAAACAGGGATGACTCTGAATTTTACGATGCAAAGTCGGAAGAATCTTCGTTTATTGATCCAACTCCTCCTTCATCACCAGAAAATCATAGTGAAGTGCCTTCTATTTCAACTTCAGATGTTCCTCCAATTCCAACTTCAGATGTTCCACCAATTCCAACTTCAGATGTTCCACCAGCTCCCTCTATGGATGCACCACCTGCTCCACCCGCCCCACCTGCACCACCTGCACCACCTGCACCACCTGCACCTGCCTTAGTTGCTACAAAAACGGGTGGTCCACCAAACATTAACGCATTACTTGGCCAGATAAATTCTGGTACTACACTCAAGAAAGTAGATGAAAGTGAAAAACACATTTCCACAGGTGCAGTTGTCGGTAAGGTATTATAGTCCAAAACTTCCTGTATACTCTTTTATTGATCATTTTATAACGATTTAAACAATTATGTATTTCCCAGTTCTTATAACTGGATGCAAATTCATGTTATCCATAAGTAGGGTTGTATCAAATTTGTTCCTATAGAATGTCTGATTTCTTATTTTACTTTAACAGTATGTAATTGTCTGTTAATTGATGATAGCATAAGATTAAAACAAGATTTTCACGTCACTTGAGTTTCGGCCTTCAAGGTCCAAAAAGTGTGGAATATACAATATCGAATATATGATAGAAGTAGCATCTCTATCGATAAGCACGCTGATCAAGTAAAATTTCAAAAATTTGAAGGCGGAATTGGCGCTCCGTTTGCGGCGGTGGCCATCCTTGCCGTTTTCAAGTACATAAAGTAAGAATATTGCTGACGATTTTAAATAATTTAATCCCTGTACAGTGTAAAGTCGATTATTAGCTTTAGGAACGAAATACTGACAAAAAAATAATGTTTGGTAACATTGCACAAAGACTCGCTGGCAAGAATATTCTTATTACTGGTGCCTCCACCGGTATTGGTTATCACACTGCAAAGTATTTTGCAGAAGCTGCAAAGGGTAATTTGTCCCTTGTTTTGGCTGCTAGAAGAAAGGAAAAGCTTGAAGCTTTGAAAGCAGATTTACTCAAAGAATATCCATCTATTAAAGTTCATATTGAAACTTTAGATGTTTCAAAAACTGACACAATTGCTCCTTTCTTAGAAGGTTTACCAAAGGAATTCTCAACCATCGATGTTTTGATCAATAACGCAGGTAAAGCTTTAGGTTTAGATCCAATTGGCTCTGTTGATACTAAAGATGTTGAAGAAATGTTTCAAACAAATGTTTTAGGTATGATCCAATTAACTCAATTAGTTGTTAAACAAATGAAAGAAAGAAATGTTGGTGACATTGTTCAATTAGGTTCAGTTGCTGGAAGAAATCCATATCCTGGTGGAGGTATCTACTGTGCAACCAAGGCTGCATTGAGATCATTTACTCATGTTTTAAGAGAAGAATTGATCAATACAAAGATTAGAATAATTGAAGTTCAACCTGGTAATGTTGCAACTGAAGAATTCTCTCTTACTAGATTTAAAGGTGATCAATCCAAAGCTGACAAAGTTTATGAGGGAACACTTCCATTATATGGTTCCGATATTGCAGAATTAATTTTATTTGCTGTCTCTAGACCTGAAAACACTGTCATTGCAGAAACTTTAGTTTTCGCATCCAATCAAGCTTCCGCTTATCACATCTATAGAGGCTCCTTAGATAAATAGATTGAACGATAATTAAATAATAAAAGTTGTGGCTCAATCATTTTCATAAAAGTTTATAAACACTAGCTAATTCATGCGTTCAAAATTAGAGAATAAAGTTTATCGAAAAGGTATATCACTCTATAATTTGTAATTCAAAATTCATCCAAATAGATATATATAGTACAGTATATAGTATGCATATCCAAAAAACTGGCAAAGGGCGTCGTCCTCTTATCGCTCTTAAAATGGGGAGCTACTTATTATGTTATGTCAAAAGAAAAGAAAATTCGTATGCCCCAGTTTTATGCCTCCGATAGGATGAGCTTTCTTTCTTGTTTACTCTTTCAAGCTATTATAATTACACAACATGAAACTCTCTTTACCTCTTATATCAGCTTTTATATTGTCCGCAGTTGGTAACCCAATTTTTGGTGATCGGTATCACTTGGACAATTCCCAAAATGTCCTTTCTAGCAAATTTAACCATTATCATCCACTATTAGATAAGTATGTTAATGCTGGATTATTTGATAAAAATTTAATTACTCCTGCTATTTCAGAAGCATGGGAACTTTTAGAAAACACTGTTTCTTATGCTGAGATTGAAATTGCATTAAATCAATTATCTGACTCTGGCATTACTCCCAAGGCACCTCAAAGTGCCGTTAGGATTCCTAACTTAATTGATACATTAAACTATGACCATGTTAAATTAAATGAATTTGAATCGTATAGTTTAAGAATCAAAAAACATTTGGATTCCGATCCTTCAATTTTAGGAGTTGACACTGTGAAACAATGGACTGGTTATTTTGACATTAATGATGATGACAAACACCTATTTTTTTGGTTTTTTGAAAGTAGAAATGATCCAGTTAATGACCCTGTTATATTGTGGTTAAATGGGGGCCCAGGATGTTCATCAATGACTGGTCTGTTTTTTGAATTAGGTCCATCTTCCATTAATGGCACAACTTTGAAACCAGTTTTCAATCCTTATTCTTGGAATTCAAATGCTTCCGTTATTTTCTTAGAACAACCAGTAGGTGTTGGTTACTCTTATGCTGAGAAAAGTACAGTTTCTTCAACTCAACAAGCAGCTGAAGACGTTTATGCATTTTTACAATTATTTTTCTCTAAATTTATTACTCATTCTAAGAATGATTTTCATATTGCAGGTGAATCATATGCAGGCCATTATATCCCAAATATTGCAAGCGTCATTTCAAATAAAAAAGATAAATTTTTTGATTTAAAATCTGTTATGATTGGTAATGGTATTACTGATGCTTTAATTCAATATTATTATTATATTCCAATGGCATGTAATGCAACAGCATCTGGTTATAAGCAATTAATTTCTGATGAAGATTGTGATAAAATGGAGACGATGTATCCAAGATGCGCAGCCTTAATTAATAGATGCTATTCATCACAAACTGCATTGACATGTCTTCCAGCTAATTTGTATTGTGAAAGAATGATGGGCCCATTTGAGAAAACTGGTTTAAACTATTATGACATTAGGAAACCATGCCTCGGTGATGGATGTTATCCACAAATGAGTGCAATAGATGAATATTTAAATTTACCTGAAGTTATGAATGCATTAGGATCTGAAGTTAAAAAGTATGTTGGTTGTGATAATCAAGTTTTTAGAAATTTTATCTTGTCAGGTGATGAACCAAAGCCATTTCAACAATTTGTTGCTGAAATTTTAGAGCTTGATATTCCAGTTTTACTTTATGCTGGTGATAAAGATTATATTTGTAATTGGTTAGGTAATAAAGGATGGTCAAATAAATTAACTTGGTCAGGAAAAGATTCGTTTACAAATGCAACAGTTACAGACTGGTACTCTAAAATTGATGGTCAACATGCAGGTACAGTCCAATCAAATGGTTTATTAACATTTTTAAGAGTTTTTGATGCAGGCCATATGGTTCCATTTGATCAACCATCAAACAGTTTAGATATGCTTAATAGATGGATTAGCGGAGATTATTATTTTTCTAAATAAATTTAAAATTTAGACTTCACATTTATGTAACGCTTTATATACTTGTATTAATTATATAGCTTACCATTTTTTATTGAAAGAGAAATTTAAGGTTAATTGACAGATAGAATGAAATTTTAATGGCTTACACTATACAGAAACGATTTTAAATCGAATAGCGAAGTCATTAACTGAAAAATATTGAACGTTTTTTGTCTAATATGTAATGACAAATGTCAAGCATTTTATTCATGTAGAAATACTTTGTAGTATATACTAGATCATAAAAGTGGTTCCAATGTCTACAGGAAATAAACTAATTGATTCAGCACTTGAAGCAAATAACTTTACACTTGCGTTAAAACTAGTGGAAAAGAAAATCAAAGAAAATCCAAGTTCGTCACATAATCTTGCATGTAAATGTTACATCCTTGCTAATGCTGCATTAAGTAGCGATTCGAAAGTAAATGTTGATGAAGCTTTAAAATCAAGTATTGAATTAGCTAATAAAATACCAAGTAATTCGAATACACTTGAATTATTGGAAACGACATTTAAATTATTGGATTATACACCAAAAGATGATTTATACGAAGCAGCAATTAGAAAATATCAAACACCAGGTTTAGCTTATGAATGGTTTAAGAAAACTGTTGATAATAATGATATAATAGGGATGCAAAAGGCAACAATGTCATTATCTAAAGGTTTTAAAGTGGATAGTGATAATGGTAAAATGATCAAACTTTGGGCTGCTGCAACAATGAATTTAGTGCTTGATTGCTGTAATGACGATAGATTATCAAATAAGAAAGATTCATTACTGGTTATGTTAGGATTAAAAATTATGGAGAGTGTTGAACAAGTTTGTTCAAATGGGCTGAATGCACAAGAAATGTATATTAAAGCCAATTTATTATTGAAAAACAATAGTTATGAAAAATGTTTATCTGAATTAAAACAATTCCTTAAAAAGGAAAGCGATTTGGAATTATTATTATTATATTTTAATACATTAAAAGAAAATAAAGAATGGAAAGAGTTGTATGATGCAAGTGTTAACTACTTAGTTAATATTGGTGTAGATGATTGGGATACCTGGAAACTTGCTATTTTAGCAGCAGGAAAAATGTCGACTGATGAAGAGTATAAGGCAATTGGTGATATAATAAATAGTTACAAGGTCACCAGAAATAGTCAACTAGCCAAAATTGAATTTATATCAGCGGATGCTATTTCTGCTAGAAAGGAAGCTCTAGGAAACTACCTAAATTTATTCATGGATAAATTATGTTGTTATTTAGATTTGAGAGAATATCTAACAAACAGGAAGACTGTAAAGATGGTTGAAAAGCAAGAAATCTTTTCGACTATTACGAACAATATTTCTGCATCTGAAATTTTGCAGTTACTGGATATTCAATTAGAAAAAAGGGATTTAGACTCTGTGTTCAATGGTAAGAGAAAAGCAACTACAAAGGATTTGAATGTTTTAGTCAATTATATTAAAATTAAATTAAACGTCAAACCAGAACTTTTGGAAAACAAAGAATTTTTCAAAGAATGTTGTAACCTTTATGAAATTACAAAACACTTACAAAATAATTTAGCAGATTTTGATTATTTTGCAGGTTTTGAATTTATTATTTTGGCTGTTCAATCTTATTTAACTTTAAAAAAGGATTTAGTGGAAACTCAGACATTTTTGAACATAATCATTATTTTTGAAAACTCTTTGATTAAAAACAAATATGAGTTTCATTTACAATTATGGTTAGCAAAGTGTTATTTAAATACAAATATGAGTTTGCCATTGAAGAGAATTTTTGAAAATTTGAAGATTAAAAATGTTCAGATTGATACTTTAGGTGCATATTTTATTAATCATTCATCGTCTAAAACTCGTAATAATGATTTAATTTCAACTGCTGATAAATTTTATTCTCATAACGTGACAATGGAGCTTCCACCAATGGTGATGTCCTGTTTTGAACATTGTACTTTTAGTAAATTAAAAGGATTTATTGAATTTAAAATAAGAGTTGAAAATTCAATTTTTCATTATGAAATTATCACTGAAATGATTCAAAATCTTAGATTAAATAAAAAACAATCAATTGATACCATAGTTCTAGATTATATTCCGATTTTAAAAAATGCATACAATAAGATCATCTTAAATGGTGAGACTGTTGATACCAACTTACATGATAATATTGATAGAAAAATCCTTTGGGAATGTGGTGATCACAGTGTTCATGATTTGGTTCAGGATACGATTGATACAGAATTTAATAAAATTTACAATGCAAAATACGTTGAAATTTTAGTTTTACGTGATTTAATCATTTATGATCAACATAGTAGAGTTTGGAATGATTATAGAGAAAGATTTTTGGAAATTTTGAAAAATAATAATAATCTGGTATCATTTTCAAAAATTGAACAATCCTTATTACATACACTTGCATATTTATTAGACAAATCCATTACTATCAAACCTGAACTACCAGCTGAACCCACCGATCCTCTTGCCGCATCATTTAATAATTATTACTTATCCATTCAAGATTTTGAACGTATTTTAGCTACAATAATCAAACAAAGTAGTGAGTCAGTATATTTTGGTGATAAGAAAAATCGTGCTAAACTAGACGATATTCAAAAACTTTTCAAGAATTTATGTCGTGATGTTCAAAGGGATGAATTAATTGTTATGGCTAAGGAAAGCTTAAAAAAGAGTAAAAGCTTGGCACAAGAATGGTTTTTAAATGATGAATTCGGTAAACTATTCAATATTCCTGTTGATGTGGTTAATAAATGTTATAATAATTTCGAACAAGATATATTAACATCTATTCGTGAAATTTAAACTGTTAAAAATATGGTAAATAATTAAATATTTATTAAGCTAAATTAATTTATAAAAATGTTAAAATATAATTAACAAAACTATTAGAAAAATAAAAATCTAAAAAAATTTTTCATCAAATTATTTTTTTGCTTTTTGCTTTTTTTCTCTAATTTTAACAGGAACAAGTCTCTCCTTGTTGCCCCAAACTAATTTATGTGGTTTCATGAAACTATCAATAACTTCTTGATTAACAGCAGCACGTTTTTCTTGGAAATTTTTAACGAATTCTTGTAATGTTTCTATACATAATTTCTTTAATTCACCACTTAATAATTCACCATTTTTATATGAATCATAAGTTTCTTGTAAAAATTTATCATCATCTTTAAAGAAAGACAGATATTGATATGCGACATCAACATCTGGATTACCACCAAATTTACGATGATCTTCAACGGTAACTTGACCACCAGAAAATGCATATTTATTAACTTTCTTTTGAATTTGTTTTTGAGTATCAGTCATATAAATAGCACTATTTTCATCAGATGCTGACATTTTAGTTGTTGAACCTTGTAAAGCAGGGAAAAAACGTGAATGTATAAGAGATGGTTTACTAAATTTTAATTTATCTGCAACATCACGACAAACACGGAAATAAGGATCTTGATCAATAGCACAAGGAATAAGACATGGAGTTTTTGATGGTAAATCTAATACATCAGGGAATGAAGATGGAAAAGATGTTGCAATTTGAATTGAAGCAAAATGTAATTTACCAATACAATCAGAATCTTGGAAACCGAAAACTGCACGTGCAGTTGAAGTTGTAATTTGTCTTGAAACACGAACAACAGTTTCATAAAAAGCTGGATTCATATATTGTAAATCAGAGAAAATGAAAGTATTTTCAGGTTTAAAACCGACAGATATAATATCTTTTGCATTATCAATTGCAAACTTTTTAACATCTTCAATTGTAAGTTTTGGTTTAAATAAGAATTTTTCATCATCAGTAAGTTCAATAACTAAAGGAACATCGAAAACATCTTGTAACCATTTAGTGAAAATAAAAGGGATCATATGACCTAAATGCATTGAATCTGAAGAAGGTCCACGTCCAGTATATAAAAAGAAAGGTTCACCATGTTCATATAAATCAAGAATACGATTAAAATCTCTTTCTGAAAAAAACATACCTTTTTTTAAGAAATGATGTGGTTCATGACCGGTTACTTCTTTAAAACGGTTTAAAGTTTCTTCACTAATTCTTTTTGTACCGAATTGAGTAATAAGTTTGTCATAATCAATAGATTGTGCTTGACCATCAACGACAGCACCTTCAACTTCCCATGGAGTAACCACTTGTTCAACTTCAAGAGATACTTCAGCTGTTTTCTTTGTTATTTCTTCAGTCATTTTGGCTTATAACTAATTTACTATTCTATTGAAATAAGAAGAAATTGGTACTGATATTCTAAGGAAACCTTAAAGTGAAGAAATTTATCAGTCATTTCATTTTGTTTCAATCAATGCTCGAATATTTGTTGAAAATTCAAAAATTTGAAAAATCAAGATATAAAGTTTTTTTTATTTAATTTCGTTTTTTTTTTTTCTAATCAAATCAAACTATTCTAAGATTTTTTAACAGGGTATATAAGGATATATTTAATTACAAAGAAAGATAATATATATATTTTTAAATAGACAGTAAAATTAAGTTATGTAATTTGAGAACTATTAGTACTATAAGTCGATTCTGTATCAGTGATATAATCATCCTCAGTATCTTCTTGAGTAATTTCATTCCATGAAGCATATGTCAGTAATGTAAAACCGAGTATAATTAAAACATAACCTATAATTTGTGCAAATTCAATTACGATACCTCTAAATATATATTCAAATAATCCAACAACTAAGATAGTTAGTAATGATGCAACTGATGAAAGTACAGGTGAAGTTAATGACATTAAACCAAGGAAAGAAACACTAAATAAAATATTTGATAAAATACTTGCAATCATAACAAAAATTGCAGTTGAATCAGTTGGAAATTGAAAATGATGAAAACCTAAAATTTCAACAATTAAGAATACCAATCCTAATACAACAAAAGTATTAATACCAATTAAACACATTGTAAAATTTGAAAATGTTGCTTGTCTTCTTGCACTAACAATTTCAGATGGTGGACAACACCATTTTTTATAAAAAACTTCATAAAGACCATATAATATTGCACCAAATA
Source organism: Pichia sp. PB3310 (assembly GCA_023629255.1). Taxonomy (NCBI): domain Eukaryota; kingdom Fungi; phylum Ascomycota; class Pichiomycetes; order Pichiales; family Pichiaceae; genus Pichia; species Pichia sp. PB3310. The sequence goes on along the minus strand of JAMAJE010000004.1, from coordinate 142,552 downwards.
AGATAATAAAATTACCTAATAATCTATGAGGAAAATTATTATTTGAATCAATAATAGTAAGATTATTTAATGATTTACCCATATAAGCAACCATAAAAACACCTATTATTGCAATTATAACTGAATTTGCTTTAATCCAAGAAAATTTTTCTTTTAAAATTGGAATTGCAAATATATAAGCAGTAAATGCACTACAATTATAAATTGCAGTAACATCACTACCTGTTGATAAAGACATTGCAACATACCAAGTTAAACCAGCAATATTCAGAATAATACATAATAATGCAGACATTTTAAAAATATAATTAAATGCTTTACTTTTAATAAATTCTGAATAATAATTAAAACTTTTCTTTGGATCTTTATATAAAATTTCATAATTTGATATATTTGCAAAAGTTGTTAATTCAATTGTATGAAAAATATTTTGATGTTGTGCCTTTATAGAACTTGTAAATGTTTTTCTAAAACCTTTCCAACGTTTACCATTAAAATCAATATATCCATTTTTATATAAAATATATCGTTTAATTGTTTTATATAATGCAATAGATAAGAATTGTAAAGGCCATAAAATCCACCACGATCCATGAGTTAAATAAAGTAATAAAATTGGTTCATTAAATTGATATTTAGAATATAACAGACTTGTCAGTTCAGTTTGTGTAACAAATGTTATTAATGAAATTAGGAATAAGGTAATAACAAATATTATCTTTAAATAAGAGAAACGATAAGCTTGTGGGTCAAAATTGGTTAAGTAATTTGATTGTAAAGTACCAAAATTATTATTATTATTATTATTATTATTATTATTATTTGATTGTATACGAGTATCTAATGAGTTACGAAATCCCTGTATAGTCATGATGATTGATAGAAATGGAAAATGAAAGAATAATTAAATATAATATGAATCAGAATATATTATATTATAGTGAATTATGCAGTTATTATAATAGTATATTGAAACATACATACTGAAAACAAAAAATTAATCAAAAAGAGAAAAAAAAAAAAAAAGTGATTGCACATACAATACAATAGGTAGATAGATAGGTAATAGGTAATAGGTAATAGGTAATAGGTAATACGATAATAATGTAATAGCTAATAGCTAATAGCTAATACAATAATAATATAATATGATTTATCATGACGTCTTTGCTCTTCGCTCATGCTCATGTATTTATATAATAGACAATAGACAATAGACAGTAATATAAATAATATAAGCAAAGAGCACGTTTTTTTGTTTTTATTAGTCTTCAATAAGTTAAGCGTTTAGTGATAATAATATATATTTTATAAAATATTATGTTATGTTACTTTAGATTAAATCCACCCCACAATTTTAAATAACACCACTTCGTTATATATCTTTTTAATATACATGTGATATAAAATTCAAATTAATAATTAAATAAATAAAATTACATGGGATTTTATTTAAAAATGTGAAAAACAAGGGGTTTAACTATCAAGCCTATTGTTCTGATGTCTTATGTTTACAGTAAGTATGTTGTATGTAGTATATAGTATATAGTATATAGTATAATATATAATATATATAATACTTGCATCCATCCATCCATCCATCCATCCTACATCTCTTTTATCTTTTCTTTTTATTCTAAGTTTTAAGTCGATCGACGTAATATTATATTATATTAATCGTATTGAAATACTGAATTGGGAATGCAGATGCGACAATTAATTAATTTTCATCATTTTCTTAATTTGGAAAAGCGAAATCGTTATCTAATTGTTATCTACCTATCGATCTATCTATCTATCAGATTATTCTCAGAATCAATTATCTTGAAAAATTACTATTGTTTTCTTCAAAAAATGATTTGTTAAAATAATTCATCCTATTATTAACTTCTTGTATTTCTATTTTAATCATTATTTTATTTTAATTATTCTTATATTAGCGCATTATTGAAATTAAGGTTATTTACAATTTTAGTAAATGATATAATCTTTCAATCACAGCTTAATCTCTTTTCTTATATTCATATTCCTGTAAATTAAACTATTAATTAATTCATCATATATATATGCAATGTCACATAATATGGACAACGGTAAAATTTCAAAATCTTTTAATACCAATAAAAATGTTTCATCATCAAAAAATGAAAGTATAAATGTCAAACCAAAAAAGACGAAATCAAGAAACGGTTGTGTTACATGTAAGAAAAGAAGGTTAAAATGTGACGAGACAAAACCTTTATGTCAAAATTGTATTAAAAGAGGTATTGTTTGTGGTGGTTACGCAATAAATTTTAAATGGAGAGATTTTTCAGAATCTTCAATACCTCAGAAAATTAATACATTAAATCCAATTGAAATTCCAATACAACAGCAACAACAACAGCAACAACAACAGCAACAACATTTATTACAACTACAACGACAACAACCGCAATTACAACCAAAAGAATATAAAAATCAATCTCAACATTCTAATGTTATTCAAAATCTTGCTCCTATTTCTGAGAAAACTGATCATCTTAAAAAAGCTTTAGAAGATGCAACTTTATCAGTTACTGGTAGATCAACTCAAGAAATTGCTATTGCAAATGTACTTATAGCGAATGGTAAAAACCCTGAATTAGCTGCTGCAATTGCTTCAACTTTAGCTGATTTAGCTGATAATGAGAATATTCAACAACTACTTTCTCAAAAACAATCAAAATTATTTGAAACTATTACTCAACCCAATAAAGTTAATGAAATTAAAAATATTCAATCTGATAATAATAATCCGAATAATAATAATAATCTGAATAATAAAAGTGAAGAACAAGAGGATCATGACCAAGAAGAAGAAGGAGAAGTTAATAATGATAATGATAATGATAATGATAATGAGAATGATAATAATAATAATAATAATGATAATAAAGGTTCTTATCAACAATTAGAAAATTATGATAAATCTGTAAATATTCAACCTAAAAAATTATTAATTACTGATAATAACAATTTAAAAAATAAATCAACCAATGATTCAAATCAGAATAATTCTTTAAATTCTCTGGCAGATGTTGCATCAAGAGTACCTCCAAGTCCTTTAATACCCTTGTCTCCATTTAATGAACCTTTCCCATTTGAAAGTTTTCTACAAAAGAATAAAATAAAAAAATCAACTACTTCTGCACCTTTATCACAACAATCAGTATCATCTTTTGTTAAAACTCCAAATACATTACCACCAACAGTTAAAAAGGAATCTCCTTTAAATTTATTCAAAGATTCACCTCAACCAATTAATACATTGTCTCCAATATTTCCAAAATCTCCTAATATTTCAGGCTTTTTATTATCCTATCAAAATAATTTCAATCATCAAACATTAAATAATAATTTTGATGGTCAAAACTCAAATGTTCCAACTCCAAGATTTATTGATGATATGGAATCAGGTTTCCATCAATATGCTAAATTTTCTCCAATAAATTCAGAGTCCATAAACATAGATCACAATAATAATACTAATAATATTAATAATAAGAATAATACTAATAATAATATTACTACAACTACAAGCAATGATTCAAATTTTAATAATAATCAACATCGACTACCATTACCTATCAATCAAGCAACTCCTCCATTTTATAATATGGCTTCTATTATGAATAATAATGATTCTTCTGTTACCACAATGACACAGTTTTCTTCTTTAACTTCTGGTTCAACTGAAATTCATCAAATTAATAGTACATCTCCAATTTTTGAAATTGAAACACCGAGAATTATAAATCAAAATATTCCTGCTTCTCCTTATTCAACTTTATTGAATTTTGCAACTGCAATAGCACCTGAATCAAATAGTTTAAAAGCAACTAAAAAATACAATGATGATAAAATAATTGAACATGATGATGAAAATGAAATTATTAATAATAATTTAAATAAAAATTATAAAAGTTCAAGTTTAATTCATAGGAATTCATTTTCTTCTATTCATTCAAATAATAATTCTGAACCAAATTCTCCAAAATCTATTGCATCAGATTTAAGTTCAACTTTAGATATTTTAGAACATTCAAATAGACCGCAATTTATTTTACCTGAAAATCCAATCAATTTATATTCATTACATTTACCTGATGATCATTTAACAACTTTATTAGCATTCGATCAACATACATGTGGTATAATGTCTATTAAAAATGGTCCAACTGAAAATCCTTGGAGAACTTTTCTTTTACCAATGTCTGTTGATCATCCAGTTGTTAGAAGTGCATTATTAGCAATGACTTGTTTTCATGTTGCAAGAGGTGATCCAAATTTAAGAGCAAGAGGTGTTAAATATATGAAAGATGCAATCGTTTCATTAGTTCATGGTTTAAGTTCAGATAATAAAAAAATAACTGATATTTCAAAATCTTCTTCATCAAATGAAATTGTTAAAAAAACTCCACCAGATGTTGCATTAGCTACTTGTATTGCATTAGCAATGGGTGAAGCATGGGATAGACATATTAGTACAGGTATTGCTCATTTAAAAGGTGCAAAAAGTATGATTGTTAAAGTTTTAAATAAATTAGAAGGTAAAAAAAGAATGAAAAGGAAAAGATCATATAGTACTTCAAGTTCAACTTTATCTGAAATTACTTCAACAACTATTTTACCAGATATTGAAAATAGTTTAAAAAATAACAATTGTGATAATGAAAATAATATTAATATAAAGAATAATAATGGTAATAATAATAATAATAATAATAGTGATAATGATACTGATAATGATCATTTAAATAATAAAAAAGTACCAAAGGAATTACAATTTTTGTTTAATGCATGGATGTATTTTGATGTTTTAGCTAGAATGACAAGTGAAAATGAAGAATATGATAGTGGTAAGGATGAAGATGATGAAGGTGAGGATGAAGATGATGAAAATGAAAATGCAATCGATGATAATGATTCAATTAATAATGAAAGTCACCACCAATTTAAAAATAATTTCAAAGGCTCAGATAATGAATATGTTAATGAAATTAATTCAATACCATTAAAAAGAAGATCAAGTTCAAATTTGTCATTATCAAAACGTGCAAAATTGCAATCAAAGAAAAAAAAGAATAAAGAAACTGATAGTGCATCTGTTATTTCCAAATTTAGAAGTTTTAATTTAGAAGATGGTGATACAATTGACCCTTTATTGGGTGTTGCTCAATCACTTTTTCCAATTATGGGAGAAGTTGCAACTTTAATTACTCAAGTTCGTAGATATAAATTAAAAAATAAAAATAAAAATAATATTCCAGTTAAAACTCCATTAAGGTTAATATCTCGTACAGTTGAATTAAAATCTGAGATTGAACATTGGAAAATTCCTTCTTTACAAAATGCAAAATATAAAAAACAAGCAGAAGATCCAACATTCGATTTAAATGCAGCAGTTGCAACCGCTGAAGCTTATAGATATTCAACATTACTTTATTTACATCAAACAGTTCCAGAGGTTCCAAGTGCAACATCTCATAGTTTAGCTGAAAATGTAATGATGCTATTAGCTAGTGTTCCAAGTAGTTCAAGAACTAGAGTAACTCATATGTTTCCATTATTCGCAGCCTCATGTGAAGCTAGACCTGGTGAAGAAAGAGAATGGGCGAAGGAAACATGGGTTGAATTGATTGATAAAATGTGGATTGGTACAATCGAAAGAGCATGGGAAGTTGTTAAAGAGGTTTGGGCAAGGAAAGATGCTTTATCAGGTAAAAAACGTAGTAAAATATTTACTGAAAAGTCAAATAATTCTAATGATGTTGCAGGCAGCAATAATGAAGAAAATCAAGAGTTTGAATATAATAAAGTTAAGAGAAGAATAAGCATGGTTATTCATGGTAATGATGATGATTTGCTTGATGATGAAGACAATAATGTTGGCAGTTGGACCCATTGGACAACAATTATGAAAGAATGGGGTTGGGAAGTTTTACTTGCATAAATAACGGAGCTTTTTTTTTACTAAATATTTTTATATATTTGCTAAATATATTACTCTTAATATATTATTCCTTTTTATTTAAAGTACATAAATAGTAAAAGTCGCAATCAACAAGAAACGGCCTTAAGTTAAGGGGAAAATAACTCAAGCGTCAAATTTACATTTATCATAGAATGATTCCCATAACTCAATTAATAATTTCTGATTTTCAATTAAACTTTCCCAGTAAATTTCAACCATGTTTTTGAAATCTTTGATTTTATCAAATTCAAATCTTGATAATTCCGATTTAAATATATTATCAAATTCGTCTTTAAATTTAACCTGCTTATCTAAAACTGAATTAATATCCGATAATTCACTTTCTAGTTTCTTTATTTTTTCAAGCTGTGTTTGATTTTTAGCTTTAAATTTGATAAAATTATGTTCCTTTTTTTCTTGATGTTGTTTTAATGTTGCAACACTATTACAAATTTTTAATCTATTTTCGAAACAGTTTCTAACAGATCCAATTAGTCTAATATATTCATCAATTGTTGATCCAAATGTCAAAACTTGAGAAATATTACTACGATCAAGTAGTTCCTTAATTTTAGTCTGCAGTTCTTCAAAATTGGTTAAAATTTCTGTTATTTCAACATTAACTTCCAAATCAGACATTTGTAATAAAACAGTTGATACATCACTCAGAGATAACGTCAATTCTTCACGCTTTTCAAAAATCATATCCAAACTTTGAGCTAATTGACGTAATTGTGCATCAAGACTATCTATATATGCTTGCTTTTCTAAAATGAATGCATCTTCTTCAACATATTTTGGGGCATTCAATCCGATCAATGAACTGAAAAATCCGCTACTAGAAGATGCCTCGCTTATGCCTAAAGTTGCGGTTGCATGTAAAATTTGCGCCATTGTATTGATTGATCCTTCTTCATTTCTTCCAATTGTTACATCTAAAGATTCTTTATCATTACCAAGATCATGATAAACAATTGATTCACGTTCCTTTGAATCTTCAGCGAAGTTTTCCGATTGTAAAAACATGACAAAATCAACATCGCGTTGTAATACTTTCCGTTTAGCAATGCTGTTTAACATGTTTTCTAATCCAAGTCTTCTATTTTCAATAAATTTATCATCAAAACGTCCATATACTTGTTTTTCAGGAGGAGGTGGTATAATAAAACCTGGATGATTGTTCAACAGTTGATGGTACAACCAGAGGAAATCGCTGTATCTTCTTGTAACGACCGTATCTTCTGAGTTAAACAAATCACATTTTGATTTAACATTAATGGTGTAAACAACATGTGCATTAGTTAGCTCACCAACTTTTAATGGATCGCCAACAGTAATATCAAATTTTTCTACATCCTCGTCAACATATTTATAACTCGTAACAGATTTTGTTTCTAAATTATTGAACATTGATGATGACGATGATGGAGATAATGGTTGTGAAACATTGTTCTGTAGTATTTGATCCTTATTCAGATTAAATAATGGTGCTTCTGATTCACTGATAAATTTTTGTTTTCTACTAATTGGAGATGTAGACGTGTGATCAGGTTGATTTAAAGCATCATTATTGACAGTTAGAGGAGCAGATAACGGATCAATTGTAGTTGACGTATTATCTAGATTCTCCAACTCATCTTTATTTACATCCACGGATGCTGAACGCAGTGTACTTTTGTTTATCCTTCTTGGTCTTAACATTTTAATTTTTCGATTTGGTGATACAACTCCTTTATATTTTGATGAACGATCCGATGATACTGGTATAGATGTTTCAGTAGTATTACTATTAGCATTTTCAGATGAATCAGGACCTGCCAGTGTTAATAAATTTTCTAAAGCGGAATCTTCGACAATATTGTTTAATTGGGTTGAATTTTTAGTCGGTGATAAAGTGAACAATTCATCAGTTTTGGCCTGATTATCAACCGCTGCATCAATATCGTTATGATCTGGATCTTTTAAAAATGCATGTGAATTATTTTCTTTAGTAAGGGAATTTAAGAGCTCATTTTTCTTTTTTTTTAGTTCGTTAATATCAACCCGATTTATATGGTCATCTTCTTTAGTTTTTATAGATGATGCCAAAAATGGGTTTCCCACATCTGATTTTCTATGAATATTGGCGTCTGCATAATGGACATGATCTGAATGATCGGGTTCATCAGTATATGAATATCCCCCATACATATTTGTGTTCTTATCATCATTAACGTTATTATCATTATTGTCATCATCGTCGTTATCATTGGACAGTAAAATTGATTTCATAGTATGTGCAAGTTCATTTTGAATCTTGAACTCATCTATATTATTATCATCTGCATTTATAGGTGATTCTGATGTCATTATATCATCCGATTCGCCCCATGGTGAATCGTTTCCATAATGTGATGCTGAGTTGTAATTATTACCATCACCATCAGAGTTAAACATTGAAGTGGCTTGGTTCGTGTGTGTATTTTTATTAGTAGTTAAGGGTGTGTCATCCCAAACGTTACTGTCAGACATGTTTGAATCCATTGTAGTGTACGACTGTCTAATATGTAATTATAGGAGTCACTTTTGAAAGGTCAAGAAAATCAAAACATGCTTTGCAAACAGGTACTGCAACAGGAATTGAAATGTGCCAAGCGCCAACTCCAACACCAACACTTTTTGCTCAAAAAATAGAAACGCTAAATTCATTCTTTCCTCTTGCCTACAAGTTTTAGTTTCAATGCTTAGATTCTTTTCTTTGATATTTTTATAGTAATTTCTTAATCAGACATAACAATGGCAATAGATCAGACTGATTTTTTTAAGAAGTGTGTAAATATCTATCAGGAATCCATTAAAGAATCAAATGTTGAATTAGTGACCAAATCACATAAACAATCCAGACAACATGAAAGATATCAACTTGCAAATAGTGAATTTTATAATAAGGCATCAACACTTTATAACGCATTAATGCTATTAGACACACTACTTAATGATATACGACCTCAATATCTTCTAGCCAATTCTAGGGAAATGTCAGAAGATCAGAAAGTTGTTATTGATACAGAAATTAAACTAAAAATTCAAAGATTAACAAATAAGATCAAGAATTTACAAGATGTCGACAAAAAACTATCAAAAATGGAACCTGATTCGGATGAATTATCAATTTCATTAGAGAAAGTTGGATTTCCAATATCTTTAAAATCATCAACTACATCACATACCTTACAATCATTAACCAGGAATTTTATTTCAATGGGTGATTATTCAGACTATGTTTCAATACGAAATGAAACTTTAAGAATAATTTTTACAAACGTCGTAAAATCTCTTGCATTAAGATTACAGCATGCCTTACTAACATGGAATGAAATGCACGATAAGCGTATTGAACGTCTTGTGCAGTTGAAGAAGTCCGCATTAAGTACATCATCTGAACGTAACAAAATAAACAATGAGAACAGCAATATTAATATGTTTAAGTTAAATGATGAAAGTAATACTACATTTGATATTGGGAATAAATATATATCTGAAGAATATGAGACTTTACATAGAGGATTACCAAATCAAGAGCTTTTACAACTTCAAAATGAACAAGACTCATTAGCTGAGGAGTTGAAAAAGGGTACATTGGAAACAGTCACTCAAATTGAATCATCGATGCTGGATGTAGCTAGCATGGTTCGTGAAATTGGGGTACAATTATCAATGCAAAATGAAAACATTTCATTACTGGATCAACATAAAGATGAAATTGTTGGCAATGTTAAAAGTGGTAATACAGTTTTAATTAAAGCCAACGAAAGTAATAGTAAAAGAAATAAAACTTTTGCATGGATGATTTTCATTGCGGCTTTAATACTTTTATTTGTTGATTTTATTCTATAAAAAGATACTATATTGTTTATGAATATTTATATGATTAATTAAATAATAATACCTGCACCTACCGTCATACCTTCTTTTCTTAATACTATTCTATGCAACTTTTCAAGACAATTATGTGGATCTTTTTTATCATAATTTTCGTTCTTAAGATTAATTAATGGAATCATTTTTTCGGTTTCAATAATAACCTTACTACGTTGTCCTGAAGTTAAATGTTTCCTCTTTTTATTCTTTTTGCGTTTTGTCATACCATCTTCATTAATTATTGTTGTTTCAACCCATTCAATTGATAATAATCTAGCAGCATATGAAACATTACCTTTAAATAAAACAAAAGGAGTACCGACCAACACAGGTCTCGTCAATCCAAACATAGTTAATTCACATGTCAATTCGTTCGTGCAATTAACCTCATAATTTTCTTCTTTATCATTAGTAATCTTGGTGACTAAATCACCAATACAGATTGCATCAGGTAAATCAACTTTACGTATTTTCAATTCAACAAATTCACCAGTAACAGCAATTTTTTCATTAGATTTACCATTAGTATTACTGCTATCTTTATTACTAACTTTAGAAATTGTGGTAGTCACAGTATCAATTTGACCTGTTTCTTCAGATGGCCAAATTTTAATTGATTCACCTGGTTGAATAATACCACTATTTACACGACCATGAATTGTTATTTGATCTGATTTTTTAGAACTGATTGATCCTGTATCAACTGACCCATATGTAATATCTGTAATAGTTAGAGCAAATGGGTCTTTTAAATTAGACGTTAGATGATTAATTGATTTATGAATTGTTGTATTTAAAACTTCTAAACTTTCAAATAGTGTCGGACCATTATACCAAGAACAATTTTTGCTTTTATTAATAATATTATCACCATTGAAACCAGAAGCAGGTAAATAAGATAAATTTTCAGATTTAAAATTCAAATTTTCAATAAGATAATTATTAAGAGAATCTTTAATTAAATTAAATCTATCTTCATCCCAATTTACAACATCCATTTTATTAATAACTGCTAAAACATTTTTAATACCTAGATTAGCAGCAATAGTCAATTGTTCAAAAGTTTGACCTTTAGCAATTTCAGAAATCGAAGAGTTTGTATTTATTTCATTTGAAGAATTTAAAATTAAATCTGATGTTGCATCAATTATAACAACTGCAATATCTGCCTGTGTTACACCATTAATCATTTGAGGAACATAATCTCTATGACCTGGAGAATCAATTATTGCAAATCTCATGTTGGAAGTTTCAAATTGTGTTTGGACAATATCAATTGTAACACCACGTGATCTTTCTTCTGGTGTTTGATCCATAACCCAAGCTAAAGAAAATGAACCTTTTCCTGCAAGTTCTGCATCTCGAGTTAACTTATGTAAAGTTCTTGAATCAACTATGCCTAAATCATATAATAAACGACCAATTGTAGTTGATTTACCGCTATCAACGTGTCCAATAACAATAGATGAAAGCAAAGGTTTTTCGGATTTACGTTGTAATTCTTGGTCTATATCAATTTTATTCTTTGGTTTTGTTGCATTCAGTGTTTTCTTCTTTTGTTCCGTTTCACTATCTTGATCAAGAGATTGTTTTTCAATATTGATTTGTGAAACTTTATCCGATAACGACTCAACAATTTTTCTTTTATCATCGGGACTTGGATTTTTAAAATTTTTAGTTATTTTTTCGGCTAGGATAGAAGGAATGTTAGTATTAAATTGAAATTTAGAAGCATCTATATCTATACCCAATTTTATTCTCTTTGGACTAGGTTGTTTTTCATCATCATGTGAATTGTCATCGAAATTTGAAAATATTATACTTGGTAAAATATGAGTTGGAGTTGATTGAATACGTGTTGAATTTGTATTTGTTTTTTTAAATTTAGCAAAACTGATCAAATTAACATTTTCATTTACATCTGCTTCTTTCCCTTTATTTACATCTTTTATTGGTCCTTCTTCTTTTTCAATTACTGATAAAATAGGCGTATCAGTTGAAATTTTATTTGAATCTATAAGCACAGGATTTGACGTGAGGGCTTTCTTTCTGGCTATTAAAGAAGATAATGCGCTTTTTTTTGGATTCGAATTATTTGAAGTATTGGCGGAATCAGTAGATAATTGTAACTTTCTTTTTTCAATTAAGTTTGATAATCCCGTAGCAGACGTTGAAGGCGCTGGAGATGATGACTTTAATGAGATATCAGAGATTTGTGCAGATTCATTTTCTAATTTTTGGAATTTCCGTTTTTGTGCAAGCAAGTGAAGCTTTGACATGAAAACGATAATTTCAGTGAGTTGTGTTTATACTAATATAAGATGTAAAATTGTAAAGGATTAGAAGCTAAAAGGATAAAAAAAAGGTATAAAATGAAGAAGTGATGCATGAAATCAAATAATATGAGCGCGTTGTCAGACTGAAGAAGAGTCAGAATTGAATTGAATTGAATAAATGATAGAAAGAATTGATAATAATAAATAATATACATACGTTTGTGATTCTCTTTGACAATCTCAAATGCCTCATCAGGATCAAAATGGGCTTCCCAAATGTATTCCTTCAAAAGATCATCAGAGACATCATTGAATTTGGCATTGAGAACCCGATCTTTAAATGCAGGGAGCATATCATGTAAAAGATCGTAGTCATCATCGTTTAATGCGTCTTCATCAAAACCTCTATAAGAGGCATCATCGTCATAATCATAATCGTAATCGGATTGCATTGATGGACTGATTGGTATTATTAATAATCCAGTAAAAAAATCAGAAAAGCTTATAAAGAAATGAAATATACTGTGATAGGGTAAATATTTTCAGCAAAAAAAAAAGACAATGTAAAGCGAGTTTTCCTTCCAGATATCTTATTATAAGTATTAAATGTTATGAAGAATTTACAAAAACTTCTTATGAACGGTAACTATATTATCTATATAAATTGTATAAATTACATAGTCACTAAAAAGAGGAAAGAAAGTAATCATGGGGCAATTTTTTTCTATGGTTGCAAAGGATTTTCATTAGGCTTTCAATAAAACTTTTCTAAGTCAAGCAAAATATAATCAACATTTGATACTTCATTTTAATTCTCAAACTAAACAATGCAATTATTGTAGACTAGATTGTGTATCAAATGAAACAGGCTGCTCACGGACATAATGACTAGGACATTTGTATCCAGTATTATTTTTTCCGAAATAGAGTTGATGATAATTTTCTGCATCCCAAAAATTGTCAAAATCTTCAATAACCGTAGTAATCTCTTGAGTTGGATACCATTCTTTCTGCATTTTGTCCCTAACATTTAAAGCTGTTTTCTTTTGCGTATCATTAAAGGTGAAAACGCCTGATCTGTATTGTGTTCCTGTACTTCTTCCTTGACGATTAAGTGTTGTTGGATCATGAATCCTAAAGAAAAAATCTACAAGTTCTTCATAAGTTATATTTGCAGGTTCATATGAAATAAGTAAGGTCTCAGCAAAATTAGTATCACCTTCACAAACTAATTTATAGGTTGGATTCATACATGATTTATTTCCATTTCCATAACCTACCCGTACATCCACAATTTGTTCTGGAATTTTAAAATTTTCCCTGAAAAGATTTTCCACACCCCAAAAGCAACCAGCTGCAAATGCTGCAAATTCAGATGTATTTGAAGTTTGAATAGCTGAAACTATAGTAATTGGATTTAATAAATTTCCATAAAAATATTGGCTTAAATATGGCCATATTAGCGATAGTGAAAAGCAAATTAATGCTGTGCATATAATTGAGTTAAATGGTAAGATCATTTTATACGGTCAGATAGTATTTTATATTTATGTCTTTTTTAAAGAGCAGCAAGTTATATAAACAGTTCTACATTTTAGTAATGTCAATACAGATGGAATACATCTGATTTTAAGCAAAAGAAGTAGTAATAATAAATGGATTAATAAAAATTTAGAACACGTAAACATATATATATATATGGTGTGACAGTTTGTAGATACTGTAATCTGTAATCTCAAATCCGATACTAAAATTTTATATAATATTAAATTTACATGCTGACTTTTCGGTTCATCGTTTTGCGTCGTTTTGCATCGTTTTGCATTGCTTGTATCTTGTACCTAAGTATTCTTCCTAATTATTATAAACTTTTAAAGTAATTTTATTTTGATAAAATAATGGGCATTATCATTAAATCTTTTAAAAGTCTTAAACATTATATATTGAACAAAAAATAGTGCAAATCAATCAAACTTATATAATCAGTTACGCCGACAACTCAATGAGTTATTCACTGAGGTTTTTGACGAAGGAAATGTGTAGGACATTGATAACCATTTACATTTTTATCAAGATATAACTGATGATATGCCTCTGCATCATAAAAGTTTTTGAGATCTTCAATAACTGTTGAAATACGTTCATTTGGATACCATTCCTTTTGCATTTTATCTTTGACCGAATGTGCAATTTTATTTTGTTCCGAATCTGATGTGAAAATACCTGATCTATATTGAGTTCCTCTATCATTACCTTGTTGATTAAGAGTTGTTGGATCATGAATTCTGAAGAAGAAATCAGTTAGCTCTTGGAAACTTACTTTTGATGGTTCATAGGAAATAAGCACAGCTTCTGCATAATTTGTTTCACCAGAACAAACTTGTCTATATGATGGATTAGTAATTGATGAATTACCGTTTGCATAACCTACTTTAATATCAACAATCTGCGACGAAATTTGAAAATGCTTTCTGAAAATATGCTCAACACCCCAAAAACAACCTGCAGCAAATGCTACATATTTTGAAGTGTCTGTTGTTTTTATGGTTGATACAATATTCATTTGGGCTGCAGTTTTTTAGTTCTTTGTGTCCATAGTTTTCAAGCGGAAATTTTTAGAAACTGAAAACTAGAAGAAGAGTTAATTTTTGTCAAATTAATAGATTGAGTGAGAAGATTTTAGTATTGATTATTAATCAATTAGGGCCTTGCTAATTGCAAAACTTCATCCTTTGACTACAAGGACACCGAAAGTTGATAGGATTAATTGACATTAAGCATATTTTTGCTTCATTATATAAACATGGGATATAAAAGAACAATAATGAACAAAACCATCTTCATGTTGGTAACTCCTACTATGATTGAATAAATTATACCTATATGTTTTTTAAGTTGTATTCTACTTAATATTTCTGTAAGTTTTTCCAAATACTTAGTTACAATCTAATAAATAAATTACTTATTTACGTTTCAAACCTTTTAAAGAGGTACTACATTTAGTTTATTTTGAATTCTGTATATACTATATTCTAGTGAATTTATAACATTATTATTATATGGTGATATCATTTCATCTCCCGATTAAAGCGAGAAATGACAGGTCTTTCTTTAATATGACGTTATTATCGTCTCTATTGAGATACCTGTATTCTTTATCTCTTGTTTTCCTTCATACTAAATATTATCCAACAAATATCAGCTATTATGACAATAAGTAAAAATACTGCAACTTACTTTGCATATCTTGCACTAAACAAACTTGTTAGTTCTCTTAATAAAACACCAGAAATACCCAAGGCGGATATTGCTAAAGCTATAGGTTATGAAGATTATAATATTACAATTAAGGCACCGTTATTTGTTACTTGGAACATTGTTTATTTTAATAAGAACTCAGACAATGATGATGAAATTATAGATCATGATTTACGAGGTTGTATTGGTAATTTTGGCAATTTGAGCCTTCCAAAATATGTTTCCGAATATGCCATGATTGCGGCAACTGAAGACAGTAGGTTTTCACCAATGACGCAAAAAGAATTACTTAAAATTGAAAAACATGCATCTACAAGAGACTTGCAATGTTCTGTGACAATTCTTGATCAATTTGAAGATATCACAGAAAAACCTTTAAATTGGACCGTTGGCGAACATGGTATTCGTATCTCCTTTCAATATCGAGGTCATCGTCATTCATCAACGTTTCTTCCTGAGGTAGCATCTGAACAGGAATGGTCAAAACAACAAACTTTGGATGCCCTTGTTGCCAAAGCTGGTCTTCGTGATATCTCTTTTTCACAAGTGCAAATATTACATATTGAAAGATATCGTGGAGTGAAAGGCTCAGCGTTATTAATAAGAGATTTTAAGAATGTTGCCATTTAACATTTAAGAAAAAAAAAACATAGAAAAGTCGATCGACTTTCAGTCAAATCCAGCTCATTCTCATTCTCATTCTTATTCATATTTTATTTTTTATTTTTTGACAATTGTTTTTTAAATTTTTTTTTTTTTATCATTTTCAAAATTTTTTATTTTTTTTCATTTTATTTTAAATAAATCTGAAAAATTTTATTTTATCTACTTTTCAGTCTATTATGGTCTTATATTCAATAATTATTTTTGCTTCACCAAAACACTAATTATAAAAATAAAATAGAATATGTCTGACGATTTAATTTGGCAAGTGATTAACAAACAATTTTGTTCATTCCAAATCCGTCCTCATCAATCTCAAAATAATCAAGATTTTTGTCGTAATGAATATAATGTTACTGGTTTATGTGACCGTAGATCATGTCCATTAGCTAATGCACAATATGCAACTGTGAAACAAGTTGATGGAAAATTATATTTATATATGAAAACTGTTGAAAGAGCTCATACACCAAAAAATACTTGGCAACGTATAAAATTATCAAAAGAATATGCAAAGGCATTACGTCAAATTGATGAAAATTTAATCTATTGGTCTGAATTTAATATTAATAAATGTAAACAAAGATTTACAAGATTAAAACAAGTTCAAATAACTGAACGTAGAATGGCATTAAAAGAAGAAAGAGGTGATATAAGTGAAAGAAATTATGTCGGTGTTAAACATAAAGTTAAAAAGAGAGAAGAAAAGAGAGAACGTAAAGCATTAGCTGCTGCAAGAATTGAAAAGGCAATTGAAAAGGAACTTTTAGATAGATTAAAGAGTGGTGCATATGGTGACAAACCTCTTAATGTTGATGATAAAATTTGGAAGAAAGTGTTGGGTAAAATTGAAGATACTCAAGAAGTTAATGAAGAAGAAGAAGAAAATGAATTTGATAGCGATGAAGATGTTCAATTAGATTCAGAAGATGAAGATGATGATAATGGCGAAATTGAATATGTTGAAGCAGATGATGATGATGAAATGGTTGATATGGAAGATTTAGAAAAATGGTTAGGTAATGATTCTGATGCAAGTGAAAGTGAGAGTGAAAGTGAGGAAGAAGACGATGAAGCTGAAAAACAACCTAAGAGAAAGAAGATAAAGACAAAGAGAGCTAGAATTGAAGTTGAATATGAAGAAGAACCAATGACGAATATTGCAACCCACTAAATAATTCATTAAATGAGTAATCCCTTATATATTAGCATAATTACCATAAATCTGTATAGTTAAACAAAAAAAACATTACATAAAATATTATAATATCGAAAATTTAGTCTACATAACAAACCAATCTTTACTTACTTCAAATTTCGTGTTAGTTGTGCCAGTTTTACCATTACCAAACATTCCAACAACATCATCAAACCCATGCTTTTTAACGAGTTCATGTTCCCAACGCATTTCAATTGTACTTTTATTATTTTCTAACGCATTTTTAGCTGTACCCCAAGAATATCGAATATTTGAATCCCAACCAAACCATGGACTTATTTTAGAGTTAATCCATTTAGAAGTACGTGGATCTGATGGATATCCAGATCCCCAGTCCTTAATATCTTCCGGAAATTCTGCATTTTCTTCAGCTGAGCACTTTATAGACCAATCCCTTGTAACTTTAGCAATAACACTGGCCGCTGAAACAATTGGATATGTTGCATCTGCCTTTTTTTCAACACGAATTTCTTGAATTTCATTAATTGGAAAATATTCTCGTAATTTTTTAGTATAGCTAGCAGGTGGTCCAACAGTGTCAATATAGACACCAGAAATTATAATTTCACGATCTTTATCAATTTCATTACGTATTTTATTTATAACTCCTTTAATTAAATTAATAGTTGCCATATGAGCTTGTTCATTCAGATTAACAACCATGTTCGACGGCCTTAACATATTTGATGCAATATCCAAGGCAGTTAAAGATGTTATTGCATATCCTAAATAAGAACCTAATTCTCCATTACCCTTTTCTTCACAAACACGTTTCATAAGTTCCCAACGTTTTGGTTCAGTCAATTTCTTTGAATCAGCAAACTCGTGACTTGGTAAAACATTTTTTGCAAATTCCAAAGAACAATAAGCAACTGAATAAACCATTGGTCCAATAATTGGGCCTCGACCTGCTTCGTCTATTCCTAAAATGATTTTTAATGGTTCAAGTTTTCCATTTTTATCAAGTGTATGTTCGTCCAACTGATTCGGTAGATCAGAGTAGTCTGAATAGGTATGGACAGGTGGCGGAATAGGAACCGTAGGAGGACAAAACGTATCTTCAACCGTCATTTATTATAGTTTGTTAATTTGAAGGATGGTAACTGTATTATTCAATTTGTAAACAAATCATAAGAAACTGGTTGATTTTTACGTGTAAGTATTTTATTCTGCAGAAAATGAAAAAATAAAATATTGAGGGTACCCAATTAGGAAATATACTTATTATAACTTATAACTTAAAATACAGATAGATAAAGTGTTATTATATACTATTCTATAATTACAACCCTTCCAAGGAGGATACAACCTTTTTATCAAACGCAGTTATTTTATCCATTAATAACGCATTTTGCATCCATTCTTCCCACATTTTATCAGATTCCTCTTCAATACGTTGTTCACCAGTTGCCATGGTATTTAATAAATCATTAGCTCTTTCATTATTTGATTGAACCATAGCATTCAGAATTTCATCGATTGCATCCTGATAATCATCAACAGTTCTAGATAGATGTTTATTATATATTCGGTGTTCTTGTAGTAATTGTTTTAATTCATTATTGGATAAATCAGAATTATAAATCAGACTGTCTGGTTTCTTAGTAGCAATACTACTATTACTATTACTATTACTCTTATTATTGTGATCTTTTTCGTTAATTTTATTTGATTTAATTGAACTTAATGCGTCTATCCTATCCCATAGTTCTCTTTTAATTTTTTCATTTTGTGAACGTACATTTAATAAAGTGTCAATTAAATCTTGCAATACATTTTGATCATCGAGTTGAATATTTTCAAGAAGTTGAACATAAAATCGATTATAACCGTTTTTAGAATTTTCATTATTCTGTGAATTATTATTGACATTGTAGTTGATGTGTCTGTTGTTAATTTTATTTTGGTTATTATTCATATCATCATTATTGTTCATATTAAATCCATAATCTGTTGCGTTTCCGGGATTATTTGATTTATTCGATATAGAAGAAATACTTGGAAGGGTCAAACTAAGTGGTTGTAATGATGGCTTTGTGGACGATTTTAAAGAGGTATCTGGATTTTGATTTAATATTTGTTTTTTATCAGCATTGTCTATATTCGAACCCATATTATTTATTTTTGGCCGTATCTGATCTTTTGAATAGTCTAAAGGGAATTCAGATCCCTCAGAAACGTTGACAATAGCCGTCCTACTATCTTCACCGTAAAGAAGGGAGTTCAGTGAGTCTTTGTTTGAGTTATTTGTTTCCTGTGAATCAGCGTGATGGGGATTAAATGTTTGCTGAATGGGAGGTTTGGGCCTTGATGGTAGGCGAGGTGGTTGTGATGGTGGAGAAAAGATATGCATGAGAGGAAGTGGCAATTACTGTATATGAGTGAAAACGAATGGCTGTGAAATTATATGATACTAATAAAGAGTATATCTCACACTATTACCATTTTATAATTGTCACAATATGTATATATTGTATAGTGTATAGTGTATAGTGTATAGTCTCAGTAGTTTTTACTTGTTGCCTGCGGCTTGAGGCAACATGATTTGATCAATGTTGGTCATGAGTTTCCTGATTCGGCAGTATATTGAATTTTTTTTTTTTTTTTTTTTTAGAATTTACTTGTTTGCTTTTTTATATCCTAAAGGAATTGTTAATTCGGTTCTTAATAATATTAATAAATTACAGATTTATTGAATTTTCTATTTAAAATATATATATACATGAGAGTTCTAGAAAAAAAAAATAAAAATCACAAATCAACAATAAAACGTCGTATAAAATCGTAACTTGCCCACTGTACAGCCATACTTGGCATAATTTTCCACATATTTGCAGTCCAACCTTTGTATAAACCTTTAATACCTTCTTGTTTAACAATACTTGTTAATGCATGTAATGTATTATTATATTTAAAACCAAGAGATCCATCATTCATAGTTGCAACTTGAAATCTTCTACGTAAAATATCAAATGGATATACCATTGATTGTGCAATACCACCACTTAATGCACCAATTAATAGAATAACTGAAGTTTCAATAGTTTTTGACTCATTTTGCCAATTTGGATAAATATATTCAAAATCTTCTTTCATTTTTTCAAAAATTGAAAAATTAAGTGAAACATACGGTGCAACACCTAAACTTGTTGGAATAAAACCTCTATATAAACCTCTAATTCCACCTTCTTTTAAATAAATCGTTTTTAAGTTACCCCACATTGAAAGATCAATCTTTTTAACAACCGTATTTTCACTATTTAAACCTTTTAAACTTCTAGCTGTTAAAACACTTAGTCTTGTTTTAACTAAATCCATCGGATACGTACCTCCAACACTAGCTATACCACCAACCATTCCACATAATAATTTTTCACTAGTTGATAAATTTCTCTCACCATTAGTTAATATTTGTTTCAAATTTTCATACACAGAATATTGAATGGCAGTATACGGTACTATACGTATACAATTAATTCCATTCCCCCTAAATAATCCTTTATAACCTTCTTCACGATAAATTTGTGCAATTGTTGACAAGGTACCCTTTTTATATGATTGTCCAGAACCTGAACCTTGTACTTGGAAAAGAACTTTTACTCTTTCCATTGGTGAGACTGCGGTTCTAGATAAAGCACCAGCAGCACCACCACATATAAATGATAAATATGGATCTGTTTGCAGTACCCTAAAAACAGATAAAGCAGCAAGATTCTCTGTAGTTACATATTCACCTTTATCTGTCATGGTGATTGTTAGCTAGAGAAAGTGATCATCATATGATCGAATCCTAACCAAATGATCCTTCCAATATGTAGCTAATTTTCTCAAATGTCTAATATTTTTCATTTTTCATAAATTATTTTGTGAGAAATTTAATTTGTGTGAGAAATAGAAATCCGGGGAATTTTAATGTCTATTTAACAAAATGCAATATTTTACTTTTTATACACATAATTGAGGTAGTAATTTCTTCATGAAATAAAAAATGAATTTTTATTATTTAAATAGGCTGTATGATTTCGTTTGTGCCGTATAATTTCTACAAAAAACTACAAATAAAGAATTACCAAAATTCATATGATAAAACCGAAAAATTAGTATGATTCACAATTCTAATAGGATTTATTACCTTATAAAATTAATCAATTTATACCAATTTGCTTTGCAAGTTATAAATAAACTATTTTTTCCCGAATACTTTATTAGAAATTATATACCAGTTTAAGTACTTTTATACGTTGATGGTTAAAAAACTTTTTGTAAATATTATTATGTCCCCTTTAATTAACATTTCCTTTGATAATTGAATGTTCAGGGGATAACCTTTCCGCCAGAAACTTCCTTGCCAGTTTTTTTAATTTTCTCTAACACGGTCTCATAATCAACATTTCCGGTGTACACATCAACAGTTTGCTTCTCAAGATTAGCATCCACTTTGTCCACACCTTCAAGCTTGTTTAAAGCCCTGGTGACAGCACCTGAGCAACCTGAGCAACTCATTTTAACCTCAAATTGATAATGCATTCTTTCTTTCTTTTGGTTAATTTGAAATGAAACTCCTAAACCAGGTTATTATTCGTCTTCAATTTGATGCAATTTAATAAAATAAAATAAAGAAAGAAAATATATATGTATATTATTAAATTGTTTAGGGCTCGTTTTTTTCATTTATTTGGGCATTTTTGCATTTTCAGATTAGTAATATTAACTTGCATATACATATATGCATGTATAATTTTTAATTTATGACAATTCCTCTAATTTAGTCATAGTACTATGCATTTTATCTATAATGGCAGTATCTTCACTTAGGGAAAGACTTAAAAAGTTGCAATCGAAAACACGAAATTCAAACTCAGAAACATCCAAGTCCCCTAATAAAAGACAGAAAAAGTCATTCTTTGATACTGATGCCAGTATTGAATCAGAGCATGCACTTGAAGAGGTATCAAGTAACAGATTACCACATTTACACTTTGCGGATGTTGATTTTAGCAAGAAAGTAAACTCCAAAGTTTTGTTATATGTTGGTGAACGATTATCCAATGCTTATTTATTCCCACAAATAGGAGTTGGAGTTGGTGGCAATGGATTATTATCTCAAAATTCAAAAACTTCACGTATTTCTAGACAATATCCTAAAATTTTTATTAAAGATCAACTATATACCTTTTTTAATGGACAAGAGACACAAGTTGATTTATGTGTTGATGAATTGGTATCAATAAATAAAATTCGTATATTAGATATGAATTTTGAAAATTTTGGATTTACAGTATTAATTATAAATGATGAATTTAATCGAATTGTCAATTCATCTTTTAAGGAATCTCAAAAGATACAATTAGAAAGATATCAAAATTTAATAAAATCTAATTTTCAAGCAACTCAATTAATTAATTCACAACTATTAGATGAAAATTTAGATATTTCAATGTTAATATCATATGGACTTATATGTATATCTGCATCTGAGCCTATTCCAGGGATATATAATATCACATTACCACATTTAGGTGGCTTATTACGTGTTATTAAAAATTCAGTTAAATGGATTATTGAAACAACATCAAAAACAAGAGAAAGAATGATTTTAGATTCAGAATTGCGTGAAAAATGGTTCAAACCATATAAAATAACAAAAACTCAAACTCAAGAAACTTTTAAAAGAGAATACTATACAACAGATAGAGTTGGAACAGTTAAGGAGAAACAAATATTAACAGGGCCAGGTATAAACATTGTTAAATTTAGGGGTATTGGGTTAGATTGGATACTTTCGTTAATGTTAGGTACGGGTATTTTAGAAGAATTTGAATCTCCGGTTGGATTTGTATATAAATGGACGGGTAAACTTTTATAAAATATTTATAAAATAAAATAAAATAAAATAAAATGAAGTATAGTAAAATAAAATAAAATATAATAGAGTTAGATACAATAAAATTGGTGATTTAATTTGATTCTAAGTACTTCAATAAATTTTCCATACATGCAATGACATCCTTTTTAGAAGAACCAAAACCAGCTCTTAAATAACCTGGATAACCAAAAGTTTCACCTGGAATGAATAAAGTTTTATAATCTTTGATTAAATCTAAACATAATTGTTCTGTATTTTCAACACCAACTACTTTAATAAAACATGTAGTACCAGCAGTTGGTATAAAAACATCTAATTTACCATTTGATCTTTCAATTGCATTTTTCAAAATTTCCAAATTTTCACAACAAATCTCTGAATTTCTTTGTAATAATTTTTCTTTATTTGATAAAGCATATTGAGAAATAATATCATTTATTGGAGTAACACTAATAGTATTATAATCTCTTTTAACAAAACAATCATTAATAAAAGGCATATATTTACAAGCAATCCAACCTAATCTTAAACCAGCTAATGCAAAAGCTTTTGACATTGAGCCAGTTGAAATACCTTTATCATATAAATCAGCAATTGATTTAGGAATTAAATCTTTTGGAGTTGAATGAAATAAAGGACGATAAACTTCATCAGATAAAATGAAAATATCATTTTTTTTAGCAATTTCAATAATTTTTTCAACATCTTCAATTGAGATAAAAGCACCAGTTGGATTATTTGGAGAACTTAAAATAATAATTTTAGTATTTGGTTTAATTAAATTTTCAAGATCTTTTAAATCAGGTTGCCAATTATTTTCTTCTTTTAAATACCATTTATCAACTTCTGCACCAAACAGTTTTGGTAATGAATTTAATTGTTGATAAATTGGATCAACAACAATTGCATGATCACCAGGTTCAATTAGTGAATAAAATGATAAAAAATTTGCACCTATACCACCATTTGTAATTACAATATTTTCATTTTTAATAGTTTCATATAAATTACTAATTTCAGTTTTTAATTCATCAGAACCAGTAATCCATCCATAACCTAATTTTTTATTTAACAATTTATCTAAATCAACTTTTTCACCAGTAATTTCTTCTAAATCATTTAAAGAAACAGACGCACAACAAGTTTCTGCTAATGTATAATCAGCATCATATTCATGAGTATCTGCAAATTGTTCTAATAAGAAAGGTTCTTGTTTAACCATTAGGAATTATGATAATTAATACAATTATTTATAACGAAATAAAAGTGAAGGAGGGATTAAATTGTTTAATTCAATTGAAAACTGAATATCCGGGAGGTGATATTTGCCCATCTACTTATATAGTAATAATTCAGATTAAGAATATTATATATATGATAAGATTTATTCGGTGTTTTCTGGTTTCTAGTGTAAATAAAATAAACCTTTTAAAGAAACCCTTAGCGGAAGTTTATGCCGAAAGGTGTACATTTTCTATATTGGGATAGATCAATATTATAACTTTATTATTATTAGTAAATAGTAAATAATAAATAGCCTCATGAACAATTGTAACATTATGACAAGAATTGTAATAATGTTTACTTAATATATACATATATATATATAAGAAGATCGATGACTAAATAAGTATAGAATAAAATAAATAATCTAATAGGTTTATTACTATTAATAATAGCACCTTTAATCTTTTAATTAATTAAAATCAAAGAAAGAACAATTGAAAATTAAATTAAATTAAATTGAATTTTACAGTGTGAGTGTTTTTTTTGAAGCTTTAAAAAGCGACTAAGAAATTTTTTCATTTCTTTCTTTTAACTATAACACTTCTTTTTGAATTTGTTCACTTCTGTAATCATCCTCCTCTAGGCGTCATCACACTTTGTCTCTACAGTGTGATTCGAAAGCTTAGACCACAGGTGACTTCGTCTTTCAACGATTGTCCCATCTTTTTGGAACTTGTGGGGATGTGATATAAAGTTTTCTCTCTTAAGTGTGTATCTCCGGTTGATGAGCTATGCTTTGACTCTTTCGGTCATGTTCACTTAAACAATTTAATAAAAAACAAGGATGATTTTGGCATTTATTCTTGCCTCTTTTCTTTTAAATTAAATCTTACGAGCTTTCTTTGTCTTGAATAACAAATCAATGGCTTTTATTTTATTTGATTTTCTTTTACTTTCATTCTTTTCATTCCTTCCGTCCTCTTTTTTATCTAATTCTTTAACTTGTATTCTACCGCATCTATTAACCCAAATACAGTCTTTAATTGGAATTTCCCATGATCCAATTTCATTTTGTTTAACCTTGACATTAGACATCCAATTCTTTAAATTAACCCATTCTTTGCATTCTCCAATAGCTACATATCCATTAAGTTCATGATATTTTCCCCATGGTACAAATAGAATAAATAATTCAATTGAGTATTCAGTTTTTAATAGATCTGGTTTTTCTGCAATACATAATAATCCACATCTTCCATTTAATTTTGAATAAAAATTTTCACCTACATTTTCAAATTCTTGTAAATCAATTAAATTTTTAGTACTTTTAATTGATCTTCTTACAGGTTGACCAAATTGAACAAGGAATTCTGGTGCTATTACCCTTGTAACTTTAGACTTCCTATAACTTATATCTTTATCATTCTCCGTATAAAAAATTTTGGCAATTTTTGATGTTGTCTTTGGTAAACTATTTGAAAATAATTTAAATGTAACAGTTATTGAATCATTTGAATCAGTATTAATAAATTCAATAAAGTATCTAAACATTACTAATATTTCAATTGATTGCTTGGATATAATTGATATAATTTCTTTTGAAAAACCTTTAAATAAATATTTCTAATAAAAACGTTAAATCTAACAATCAGAAAAATCTTAAACATCGCGTTCTATCTTCTATCTGTACATATATCCAATCTAATCTAATCTAATCTAATCTATGATATGATATGGTATATATGTACTTATGCTACATGCAATTATTATATAAAAGTAGATAGATATTCAGGAATTATAAGTATAATAATAATACGAAAATATATACGTAAGAAAAATATGAATGAATAGAAATGAAGCTTAATTTATTTTTTAGTTCAATTAATTTAATGTTTAATCAGTTTAATTGAACATAATTACCTGGAAAAACACCCTGAACACCATTTAATTCACCAGTCCACCATCCATTTTGATCTGTTGTACGTTGAATAATACGTATCATATCTCCTGCACGAAATGTCAAATCACCAGCTGCTTGTGCTGTATAATCATATAATGCAGTACATGATTCACCAGCTGGTACACTAGGTGTAACGGGTGCAATAGGTGGTGGTACCATATATCCCTGTGGTGGTGATGTATATCCTTGTGGAGCTGCTGTTTGCGGTGTTGGTGCTACTGATGCCAATGGTGATCCGTATGCTGGTGGTCCACCGGAACCTGCCTTTTCACCATAAGAACCGTATGTGGAACCTATTCCTCCTGGAGTTGCCATTGTCGCTGCTGCACCTACTCCTGCAGCTGCACCTATTCCTGCTCCATAACCAGCAGTTGTAGCAGTTGTTGGTGGTGTTGAACCATATCCTGAACCATAAGAATTATAAGTTGAAGCAGTTGAAGCAGTTGATGGTGCACCATAAGCAGACTTTTCAGCACCATAATCAGGTGTAGCACCATAAGCACTGGTATATGAAGGTGGACCACCATAAGCTGGAACACCTGGAGATCCTGGAGCACCACCATTTTGTAATTCAAATCTTCTTCTAGTCATCTCTAATTTCGCTTTTGAATGACCCAGTTTAAAGTTTGTAATTCCAATTGCATCAGCTCGTTCTTCTATGTCACCACGTTTAATTTGAAAAGCTTCAACAATATCTTGAGATAAATCAAAATAAGGAATTTTCATTTCTTCCATTCTTGAAGATAATGTATAGAAAACATTTAATTGCATATAATATAAAGAAATAAATAAAGGTTTAACCATTTCAGCTTCTAATTGAAATAGAATTGGTAATTCAGTTTTCATCATTTCATTATAATAATCAAATTCTTGTTGAGCAATTGCAACTTCATTTTCATATTTATACATTTTTTCTTCATCTTTAGGATTTCTTTCTTTCTTATTTTGATATTTTGCTAAAGAATTTTGATGCCTATCTAAATCTAATTGCTTATGACTTCTTTTAACAGCCATTTTACGAATTGATTGAATAATTTTAAGTAATTCTTGTGCAGGTTCAACAATTCTTGATTCAATTAATTCTAAATCAGGTTTTAAAATTTCTTTCAATTCATTAACAACATCACGATATTGTTCACAAGCTTCAATACCTTCAGGATTACCTTCAGGTATAGTTGAATTTGGATCTGACATTCTACCCGATATAGGTTTATAAATTTCTTCAATTGCCTTTGAAAAACCTAATTGATGATCTAACATTTCATTAACTGATTTATGATATCTTTTAGATTCATCTGCTAATCTTTTTGTTTCAGTTTCTAATTCTTTAAAACGACGTTCAGCATCAGCATATATTGCATCTTCAGTGACAGTTCCCATATTCATCTTTTGGCGGAAATTTTGTGGTGCCCTGACAATAGCCTTTTGAAACCCCTTGAAACTCATAGTGTCTTTATTGATATTCTTTTTTTTTTAAATTTAAATTGTAAACGTTAATCTTCTCGATTGTACTCCTTCAACTCATAGACATTATCCAAATAATGCTCAAAGCCTTGTTCCAATCTAGTCTCCGTTGCAAACAGTTCACAAATTGCCAAATCGCCACTCACTTATTCGGTGCACAGGTGTATCATTTCCTTTTCTGTTTTTCTATTTTTTCTATTTTTTCTATTTTTTCTATTTTTTTATTTTTTTATATTTGGTTTGTTTTCGCCATACACAAAACGTTTGGTTATTTTACATTAACTAATTACGTGGGTCTAAACACCATAATCTTCATATATATAATTAGTACCAATTCTACTCCTGATATCACTTCCAATAAATAAGTTTATTATAAGTTACAATAATGGCGTCCTCTCATCCGATGTCGCCTTCTAGAAATTCAATTTCGTCTTGGTTCAAATTACTGAAGAAGTCCGACTCATCAACTGAGAACGACATAAACAGCATGTTAAGTTCAACGCCAACACCAACGCCTACTCCAACACCAATTTCCAATAGTAACATCAATAGCACTATACCATCAATGAATGTTGAATATAATTTTAATAACTCTTCAAATGCTACAAATTCTTCTCCGAATGATTCCTCTCATTTTAATGGTTCATCATCATCATCTGGGGCACTACATGCACCAACTCCTATAAAAAGTTATCCTCGTAAAAATAGCAATACCCTATCAATTAATATATTAACTCCTCAAAAATCTGCTACTCCTCAACAACAACAATTATCATCATCACCAACTCCTTTACGTCCTTTCCTTGGATTTAAATCAAAATCGTCTCATTCTTTTCGACCTTTATCACAATTTTTAGATTCTTCTTCTTCTTCTTCAAATAATAATAATAATCATCATCATAGTTCTAATAATAATGATCATTTGCCCTCTACAATAGATTCAAATGAAAAGTTAAGATCTCATCGTGATTCATTTTTACAACAACGGCAGTTAGATGTTATTGGTAATTCTTCAATATTTGGTTGTGATATAGAAACTTCAACTAAAACTGCCTCTGGTACAATTTATATCTCAACAGATGCTTCAAATAATAATTCCAATAATGATAAAAGTAATGATAAAAATATCAATGATAATTCAGATAGTTTAAACGTAGCTTATGGTAAAGTACCATTAGTTATTGTTTCTTGTGGTTCTTACCTTAAGACAAATGCTTTAAATGTTGAAGGTATTTTCAGATTAGCAGGTTCAAATAAGAGGATTAAACAACTTCAAATTATATTTTCAAATCCTCCTGATTATGGTGCAAAAATCAATTGGGAAGGTTATACAGTTCATGATGCAGCTTCTTTATTAAGAAGATATTTAAGTTCATTAAATGAACCTTTAATTCCTTTTGATTTATATGATCAATTTAGGAATTCATTAATTGAAAAACCAGAATTACTACAATATTTCAAAGAAAAGGATAATAAATCAATAACTCAGTTAATTAAAAATGATAAAAATAAGAAACGTTTAATTGTTTCTCAACGCCGTCAATTATTAAAAGAATACGCAGATCTATTTCACAGATTACCTCCGATTCAAAAGAGAGTTTTATTTTATTTGTTAGATATGTTAGCAATGTTTAATTTAAGATCCGACAAAAATAGAATGCCTGCAAAAAATTTAGCTGCTATTTTTCAACCTTCAATATTATTCCATCCTTCTCATGATATGAATCCTGATGAATATGCAATTAATAGTTTGGTTGTTGAATCAATGATTACTTACTCTCATAAAATTTTAGTAAATGTTCAAAATGAAAAAAAATTGAATGAATCAAATCAAACTAATAATGATGATATTGTAAATTCAGATGTTAATAATTCAACCCTTACCAATGATGATTCATTGTATATAACTACTCTTGATTGTGATAAAATTTTAGAAGAAGATGCTGAAAATTATGAAAATAAAGATGATATTGATGATTCAAGGTCATTGTCAAAACCGACTATATTAATTGACTCACATTTAGATGATGCATCGAAACATTCAAAACCTTATAATTCATCACCACATAAAAGTTCTCCTTTGAAGCATATGATCACACCTTTAGATGAAAAAAAGGATACTTTAATTTTAAATGAATTTGAAGCTCCAACAACATCATTTTCTAGTCCAAAAGCGAATCGTTCAAGGCCCTACAGTAAATCTTTTTCACTTAATCCACATAGTGAGGTTGTTAGGATACCTGTATCAAATTCAATTTTACCAAATACGAAAAATTCAACTAGCAATGAAGATAACTTAAGTCGAATCATTTCAAATCAAAGTATAGTATCTTCATTACTGTCTTCGAAAATAAGTTCTGATAATAAATTTGATAGCATTTATAATAATATATCATCTGATTCTCATCTTGCAAATGCATTGGGTTTATCCTTAACTCCTGATGCTATTATTTCGGTACAACAACAACAACAACAACAACAACAACAGCCACAAAAACCAATTAATCTAGATTTTTCATTAAGTCCAGAAATTCCTCCAGCAAATAACATTACTAATCAAACATTAAATTACACCTATGAAAATAAAGAGTACGATTTTCCACCTATTACACCTACTGCTGAAAGTCTGGCCGTTAGGGAAATGACACCAGATGTTGAATTAATAAATAATACAATCAATACTAATGATAAAGATCACATACAAAATTTAGATATTTTAGGACCACATGATATAATCTCAAATAGTAGTAATTGTGCCGATGAATTTTGTTCAATTCCTGAAAATAAAAGCACAATTACTTCAACAACCACTTCTGATAGCGTATCCGCAAGTAATCCAAGAAGATCATCAACTTCGTTAGCATTTTCATTTCAGCCTTCCTTACTACAAGGCCATATGAGTAATCAAAACTTACAAATGTCCGCTAGTAATGACTATAATGTTGATGCCCAAGATAATTTTAATGACCAAATATCTGATAGGACTGAAATTACTAAAAACCAATCGCCAATAGAGTTTGAATCTATAAAATTTTCACATCCGGATATTTTAAATGATCCATCCCTTCTCCAAAAAACTGCAACAACTCCACCATCATCAGGTAGTTTAGCAAGTACTGATGATAATGAAGCAGATGGAGTCCATGTGAAGAAAAGATCAAATACTACAACTGCACAAAAAGATACAGGAATTAGAACATCAAGTTTATTTTCAAATTTTACGGCATCTCATAAGTTAAGTTTAAATTTGAATAGAAATGAAACCAACATATCGTCATCTCCTGAAAAAGCGGCAGATTCTCCTGAAAAGGTTAAAGAAAAACGTAATTGGTTTGATAAATTAAAACCACGTTCAACTCCTAAACGGTGATTATAACACCATACCATAATGCTATGAAAATTATAACAATAACAATAACGATAACACGCTCACGTTTCTATATTATTAATTTTTCTCTTTTAATTCATTACTTTTCATTCGTTTGTTCTTCTAATATAGCTATGCTTTTTTTTTTTGTCTTTTTCCTTTTATTTTCCCTTGCTTATTCTCTTCTCTAAATTAATGCTTTACTACTAAACAATTTTGATATATAATTTTTAAAATTACATAAATTTTATTAGATATATATTCAAGCAATTTTTCTTTTCTTTGAAGGTGGTTGTTCCATGATTAGATCATCATCTTCATCTAGAATAATATGTTCAGAGTCTTTACTTGCTTCAGCATTACCATTCGCTGATATGCCTTCTTCGCTTTCCGCCATACCAGATATTTTTAATGGAATGTTCAAATCTGGTAATTTTATCTCTGAATTTGGGGTATTAATAACATAAAGCTCGATCAGATCTAATATTTCATCAGAATCATTAATTAGTAATATTGTTTCGTCCTCTATAAAAGTATTAATTGGTTTTTCCAAATTTTCTTCAATATCATAATCATATAATAATCTTGAATCCAGCGTCATAATTTCAACATCATCTTGATAATCATATTTTTTCAATAATGCATTTCTCAGATCAGATAATTTGAAATTATTTAAATCCATTTCAACAATACCCTTTACAACTGAACATGCAGAACAATGAGAATTAGGTTTGATTAATTTTGACGAATTAACAACTTTATCAGTCGATGATGAATCAAAAACCATTCTTGAATTAGTAACTCTATTTAAATTATCATTTTGGATATAAAAATTAACACTGGATAATGCAGAAAAACCTGCCATTATGGCATTCATTGTTGCAACCGCTGGTATAATATTTCCTGCAATTTGTTTTACATCAAATTCAGATTTTGTTGGAATATGAAATATGAGTGCTCTTAAATTGGCCGTTGACATCACAAATTTTAAAGTATCATTATCATCTTTATCAAATTCTATTTGTTCTTTATTACGTACACGATCTGATAAAATCAATAATGATGTTGCAAATGTTTTAATTATATCATCAATACATTCTTGATTTGGTGATGTCTCCGTATATGATCTATTTAAAGTAGTATCATTTATTGAATTTAAAATAATTGAATAATTTGAAATTTTATCAAACGTAGGCTTTTCTCTTGATTTCCAAAGTTCATCAATTTTCAGTAGTCTTTCAATATCATTAATAAAAATTTTTTCAAAAATAGTTTTAACAAATTCAAAATCTTTAAATTTAGAATTATAAATTAATTTCTTCAAATCTGCTAATTCATTTACTTCATTGGTTGATGCTTCAGCCTCTTCTTCATTTGTGAATTCAGAAGCATCAGTTTTTGATATTTCAGTATCACTATCAACAAACAACTGTGAAAATAAGAAATCTTTTGCCCAAGTAATACAATGAACAGGTTTTGATGGTGTTGATCTAATAGTACAAACGGGGAAAGTTTTTGGAGTTTCTTTCGGAAGACATTGGAAACATTCTGTTAAATAAGGGTAAATTGGTTGTACTTGACCTTTTAAACCAGTTGTACCACTTTCATATAATGGAATATTTAAATAAAGACAAATTCTATTAACGTAAAATCTTGCTTCTAAATTATCTAATGCATTATAAATTACATTAAATTGTTTAAAGAATGATAATGGGAACATTTTTTTATCTAAAATACTACCGTGATATGAATAAAGTTTTGATTTATATGTGAAAAATTTAACGGCTTTAATTGCAGTTTTTGATTTGGACTGTTTAATATCTTTATGACGAAATAAAAATTGTCTATTTAGATTAGACAAATCAATTGTATCTAAATCAAGAACATGAATTTCACCGATGTTCATCATAATTAAGTCTTTTAATAATTCACAACCAATGCCACCTGCACCAACTAACAATACTTTGGAATCTGCAAAGTTTTTGGCATCAGCGCCAAACATGCGTTGAATATAACTATCAACTGCCATTTTGATTCTTCTAGTAAAGAGTAGAGAAATGAATATTCACAGCAATATGAATATTATATTTACTGAAGCAACCAATCCAGATACCAGTCACTAAATCTACCATATCAAAATCTTAATAATGATAAAAATATTAAGCAAAGTGACAATATAAGACAATCAGCATTGATTTTCTTCCATTCGCGTTGTCTTTTTCTTTCATGAATCGTTTGTTTCTATTCCTATTATTTACCTGTCTTTATTGTAATTATTGTACGTGTTCTATTCTAAAATTATTGTTTTTTTCGTTTTAATTCCTCATAAAAGACGAAAATAGTTGCAACAATGGTCAGTGACAAATATTCCGTTATACTTCCTACTTATAACGAAAGGGAAAATCTTCCTATTATTACGTATCTTATTGCAAAGGTCTTTACTGAAAATAAACTTAATTGGGAAGTTGTTATTGTTGATGATGCTTCACCAGATGGAACTCAAGATGTTGCTAAACAACTTATTAAGATTTATGGTGATGATCATATACAATTGAGACCAAGAGCAGGTAAATTGGGCCTCGGTACTGCTTATATGCATGGTTTACAATACGTTACTGGTAATTTTGTTATTATTATGGACGCTGATTTTTCTCATCATCCAGAAGCAATCCCTGAGTTTATTAAAAAACAAAAATCAGGTGATTTTGATATTGTTACTGGTACTAGATATGCAGGTAACGGTGGTGTTTATGGATGGGATTTAAAAAGAAAATTAATTTCTAGAGGTGCAAATTTTCTTGCAACTGTTGTTTTAAGACCAAATGTTTCTGATTTAACAGGTTCTTTCAGACTTTACAAAAAAGATGTTTTAGCAAAAATTATTGAAGCGACTAAATCAAAGGGTTATGTTTTTCAAATGGAAATGATGGTTAGAGCAAGAGCAATGGGATTCACCATTGCTGAAGTTCCAATATCTTTCGTTGATAGAATCTACGGTGATTCTAAACTAGGTGGTGATGAAATTGTTGGTTATTTGAAGGGTGTTTGGACTTTATTCACCAGTGTTTAATTATATATAAGTAACACATTATATTTTATTTTTTATACATTATTTGATAAGTCTCTATAATAATTTTAATTTCCTGTTTGGTTGTTTGTCTTTAATTTATTTAAATTAAAAATGTGTACATCTTGTTTCATTATGAATATTTTGACATTTTATACTACATACCCTTGCAGTACATTTAATACAGGAACTATAACTAACACCGCCACAAATTGTACACAACTTTTCTAATTGTAAAGCATTAGGTTTAACTTCTAATGGACTACTTCCATTCGTTATAAGTTTCAATTCATTTTTATTCAATTCATCAACGTAATTCGACCATGTTTTCTTAGATATTAATAATCGTTTAACAACTGTTCCTGCGTTATTGTTACGTTTGACTAGAAGTCCGGTAACATTTTTTGGAGTTTCAAATCGTAGATTTTCATTATAATTCTCTCTGTTTAATTCATCAAATCTTCTATTTGCCCTTCTTAATTCTGCAAGGGATATATTACTTTCTCGATTACTATTGGTTAAATCAATTATTTCATTTTCATAATCTTCAGTTAAAGATTTAGATTTCGGGCGTGAAGTCAAAAATTGTTCTGCTTGAATTTGCTGAATATTGTAGTTCACACGTTTACGTTTTGATGATTGTTCTCTTCCTGATATAGTTTCAGATTCAACCGTCCCCAATCCATCAAGAATTGCATCGCTACTGGGCGTAGCAGATCTGTTCCGTTGAGGCTGGGAAATCGATCCACTTCCATTTTGTCCTAATCCACCACTAGGATTGGTAGAATATAACGATGAAAAATAGGTATTTGCATTTCGTCCCCTTGGAATCTCCTCTACTCCAACCATGTCTGCTTTAAATATATAAATGGTACCCGTATGTTAAAAAAAGGCAAGACGAATAATAAGGGGAAAAAGTGATTGTTTTTCATTAACTAAACAGCTGTTGATCAGAGAATAAGTGCAATTCATGTCACCGCGTAAAGTAAACTACTCTTTGATAGTATAGTCCTTCATCTCAATATTTTAACTGCTAGCAATTGCTATATTATTACATGTTTTACACTTTATACTATAGAACACTTATTTATACAACCTCTATTGTCTTCGGATTTATGACTTCATAAAGACGGGTATGTAAATCATCTAAAATCTCAGCAATATTTTCAAAATCGCAACAAAGTCCATCATTTAAAAAGACAACAGAACCACTTTTCGGCTTCACTGGGAAATCTTGACCATTAAAATAATTTTTAAGTATCGTAGTTATTTGTGTCAACAAAGCAATCAATTCTTGACCTTCACCACAAGTTTCTGTAATTGATGATGCAGAGCTGATACTTCCTGTTGTTTCCGTTCGCATATCACCAAGAGATATGAAAAACTTGGAATGTTTTTTCGAAACACGAGAGATCCTATGTCTTAATTCAACTAATATTTCAAACTTCAAAACATCAGACACGAACTTAATATTTTTCTTCTTCCCCGTGGTTTGTAGGACATCTAATTTAATGGATTTGAAATAAGTTAAACGGAAACTTTCAATATTTGACACGAATGGCAAATATCCAAAACTTGGTATAATCTGTAAACTTGTAGGATTTAATTCATAATCAACATTTTCATTTTGTTCATTAAACAATATCCATTCCTTCTTTGTTTTCAATGTCAATTCTTCAACTTTTCTACAATACTTAAGTGTTAATGTTAAATATAATACAAGTTCTTTAATCGTAGTATTATTGACAGGACCATTCGATAGAATTTCATTTAAATATTCAGAATGTGCAAGATGTGGATTATTTTGAGGAAATTCAATTATAATATTCTCTGTATTTTTTGATGACATTTTCATGCTTATAAATTCATTTTCATTTTCACCATACTTAAATGTAACAGCATCAGACAAAACCTTGATTATTTTCAAACTAGGGTCACTACTTACTAACTTTAGTAAGTTCAACGTCTTTGCAAACTTTTTCAAAAACGACAATATATTGGACAAAATTAAATTGTCTTCTTTAAATACATTGGCATTGTATACAGAGCCAATATGATGAGAAAGATCAACATCTGACTCAATTTTGAAGATTCTTGAACTTGAATCATATTCTATGTGGGTTAAATTTTCATCATGATAATTTATACCTGGTATATTTTTTGAGCTATTATCATTGGTAATTTGACCATAAATTTTTGCGTTAAGATCACTATTTTTAATGGAAATTAATAATACTAAAGAATCATTAGATGATTGGATGTTAAACAAAGATTTATTCTTAATTAATAAAATTGCATTATCGGTTGATGAAAAATTAGTATTATCAATTTTGAAATTCAATAATAAGAAATCGTTCACCAATTTATCACCTGAATTCAAAACTTTTAATTCGCAACCTTCATCTCTTAACTCCTTGACAATCAAATTGGAAATTAGTTTCGAACTGGATATTTTAACCAGGTTAATTAGATCATCATAGGATAAATTTCTGGAATTTTGCTTTAAGCTTGGAATGTTTGATAATGTATCTTCTTCTTTATCTTTAATTAAACCACTAGATGATTCCACTTTTATATTAAATGTTGAATTTAATGATAAACCTGCAGAACTTTCGTTCAATTCACTTAATTTAATTTCGCTACACCAGTTAATACTCCATTGCGCTTCAACTGATTGAATTTTGCAACACCAAAGTAAAACATTCGGTTGAAATCCAAAATGACCGACAAAAATTGCCCAACCAATAGGCCAATCTTTTCTTCTATAAATGCTTATTGAAGTTAAAATATTCTGTAAATTTTTGTTTTTTAAATTTGAATAATTAATTTTTAATTTTGGAATTTCTTCATTATTTAACCTAACTGACTTCAAATTTACCCAGCCAGTTGCATTCATCATTGAAGAAAATTCTGATTCTTTAATCGACATTTTTAATTTTAATATTTCAACAAAATTCAAACTATTTCCTTTATTTATTTTAAATGCAGATCTATTCATTGTATTAGAAGGATTTTCAAAATAGCAAGATCCACTCAATGGGTCAACACTGTAAGTTATAAATTTAAATTGTGAAATTTTAAAAGTCAATTTTTCAGAATTATTTGATAAAATTATAAATTTTTCAACGTCTTCAATTGAATCAACTAAGGATTGTTTTAATTGTAATATAATACTTTGAATATGTTTTTTTATAATTGAATTAATTAATTCTAATATATTTATGCTACCGTCATTACCATCAATTAATTTTAGATTGTGAGTATCATCCAAAACACCATCCTTGAACCACTTGAAAGACAATTCATCAACATTACTTTTATTTTTAAACTTTCCAATTTGGATTGTCGAGGGATTTGTATATTTCTTTTGAACCCAATAAGTTATAATTATAGAAGAATTTTCAACATTATAATTGTGAATTAAATGACCTCTCCATAAACCCATTCTTAATTTGACTAATTGCTTATGTATCAAATGGATTTTGGAAGTAATAGCATAATTATATAATAAATCGTATAATCCTTCTAATCCTTTAGATTCTAAGACCTTATCTGAATATGATTGGATCGTATGAAGTGTTTGTGGATCTGATTTGATAGTAGCTTTAACAATAGCATCTGAACTTAATGCAAAGCCTAAATTTAAATCAATCAAATGGAATTTTGTATCGCATAACATTGATAAAGAACAAGAAAAATAATCTGGAACATCAAAATGTATACAGCCGTCTTTAATAACAAAACTTTGAAATGGTTTAGGTATTTTATCTAATAATGACATTTTAATTGATAACTCCACGTTTAAATTCTGTAATACTTTTAAAACAAAATTTGCTGATAATTTTCCCTTAGGTATAAAATTATAAGTTGGTAAATTAGGTCTACCTTGTAATAAAACTTCTAATGATGTTAATAAATCAGGCTCTGGCATCTTTGCGCTTATTAACGATGATTTTATACCTCCAAATGACATGATGGTATTTGAGATTCTTTCATTTTGTTCACGCAACCATACAAATAAATCAATTAATTTGCTTATTTCTTCATGATTCATTGCCCATTTACAAATAACATACAATCTGACGAAATTTTCTCTAACTGAAACCAACATTTCTAAAAATTGTTTCTTCTTTTCGACATCTGGTTTTGTTCCAGATTCTAAAAATTTAAAAAATTCTTTAAATCTTCTATATGTATCGAACGCAACTCTTTCTAAAAGAACATTTAATGGTACCATATTTGTCGTGATATGTGGAATCTCCGGAGGTTCTTCATTGTTTTGAACCGCAGTTCTTGTCTCTGTAAGCGTATTCACCGCATCCTCCGGTTTCCTCGTTGGTTGAATATTGTTTTGCATCTCCCCAATTGTCACCAAAGGTGCTTTCTCCATTGAAGTCATTATCTATGGTTTTTTATCAAATCAAAGCATGCAAATTAGTCTTTTTGTTTTCAAACTCAATGCATCCCAGTCGTTTTATTGTGATCATTTGCCAATAATTCATGTACCACATCTAACAGTCGACCGCCCTTGTTTCTTCCCGATTAGGAAACAGCGAATCCGCAACATGAATTGAAAATTTGGAACTCAAGACGATGTGCGCTTAACAGGCAGGGTTTTCCCGTATAGTACTAGATCAAAATAGGAAAAACACCCAAGTTAAAAATATTACAAACAGTTTAAAGATCTATTATTACCTAGTCTTATTTTGGAATTGGAAGTTAATTGTTGACTAGAAAGAGAAATTTAACAAAAAGAAAGCTTGTTAAGATTTCATTACTCGTTGTTATTGGGTAAATTAATATAAAACGAAACCGTTTTAAGATCATGGATTCACGACTGCCGAGTAAGATCATTAATCAGGCTGATGATGATGATGATGACTATGACAAAAATCATTTACCTAATTCAATGCAACCGCCTAAACTTGGAAGTCAATTGTTACATCATGATTGGAAAACTCCGCCATTACAAACCAACCTGACATTTACTGAGATGAATACAACTACCAGCAACAATGAATTGAATTCCCCAACTTCGAAATTTGGTGACATTCATAATTTACCAACTCCTATAGTTGTGAATAAGTCGAACACAAAATCTTCATTTACATTTTCTAGCCCAAATTTATCACAGGATCATGTTTTTCAAAACCAAACAACTAACAAAGGGCCGCTCTTCGACAATTGCGATAATGCTGAAAACCCCTATAACTCACCATTAGTA
This sequence comes from Pichia sp. PB3310, assembly GCA_023629255.1. Taxonomy (NCBI): domain Eukaryota; kingdom Fungi; phylum Ascomycota; class Pichiomycetes; order Pichiales; family Pichiaceae; genus Pichia; species Pichia sp. PB3310. Next base: position 103,066 of record JAMAJE010000004.1, on the reverse strand, counting down.
ATTTCCAAAATACGTCATAGAAGTCCGATTAAAAGAAGGTCTATTTTGATGGATAGCAATATTTCTCCAATTGAAGAACATAGAGATATGCCTAAACGATTTATTTCTGATTTCAAAATAAAAGATAGAAATGTTTCAAACTCGCAAATTAACTCAACATCTAATGATTTATCAATTGAAAGTCTAAGTATGTATAATTCAAGTAATTTATATTTACAAAATATAAAGCCTGTTGATCGAGTAGTTTCATTACCTATGCATCAACATCCCATTTTTACAAATGATAATAAATCCGAAAATAAACCTAATGATTTACGAATACCACCGCAAACTGACATTGTTCCGGAATCTTCTGAAAGAAAAGAAAGTTCAGCTTATCCGCTCCATTTAGTAACATATTCAGTTGATGGAGATTTTCGGTTTCAGCAGTGGAATATTTTAAATGAAATTGGCTCTGGTTCCTTCAGTAAAGTATATTTAGCGGATGACGGAATCACAGCATTAAAGGTGACAGATATATCATTCAACAAAGCTAGTGACAGTAAAGAAGAATTGAATTTACGTATTCAAAATTCACTTACTAGAGAATTGCAAATTTTGAAAAGCTTAAACCATCCAAATATAATTAGATTAATAGGTACTGATTATAAAAATGATTTTGAAAATGATTTAAAAGTTAATAAAATTACAATGGCGATTGAATATTGCAAAGGTGGTGATTTATACTCATTTGTTTTAGATTATAGACAACAGATGTCACCTGAGTTGATTCGATATATATTTGCGAACATCGTGTCAGCTGTTTCATTTATTCACGATTTGAATATTTGTCATCGTGATATTAAACTTGAAAATATTCTACTTAAATATTCACCAGATGAATTGCTCCATAATAGTATTGAATTGTCACAAAAAAAACTACCAATTTTAGTATTGTCCGATTTTGGCTTGAGTAAACAAATAGATCCCTTAAATCCTTTGTTATCAACAAGATGTGGATCTGAAGATTATGTATCGCCTGAACTATTGTTAGGTATGTCATATGATGGTAAACAAAATGATTGTTGGTCAACTGGTGTTGTATTGTACACAATTTTAGAAAGTAGGTTACCATTTGATCCATTACCAACAGAAAGGGACAAACCTTTAAGAAGACAATCCAAACCTTCCCATCGAATTGCAATGATTTCTTGGAATTGGTATTTTATGAAGGATGAAGTTTTGGGTGAAATTTTCAAACAACCTAAAGAGATTGTTAAAATGTTATTAACTAAGAGAAATAAAAGGGCAACGATGAGCGATATTAAAAATCATCCATGGTGCAAACATTACATAATCCAACCCAACACTCTAAATTAAGTTTATAGTAATATAATGTATAATAATTTTGCGGTCTAAAAACCTAATTAAGGAATAATTAAAAAAAATAATACAAAAAAAAGTAATGAATAAAAATAGATTTGTGATAATAGAAAATCATAAAAAGAACAAAATGCTCATTCTATATCACGAACAGCTAAAAAATTTCTTTGCATATAGTAAAGATATATATTAAAATAAACAACTTTATTAGATTAAACAAAACAAAGAAAAATAAAAAATGGTAGTAAAGGATTGTGATTTATAATTTATAATTGATATATAGATATTTTCGTAGTGTTTATAAAAGAATGAAATGCAGTAAAGTAACTAAAATATAAAAGTAAACAAAAAAAAAACACTAATTTTGCTCATTTAAAAACCAATATCTATCTTGAAATAATTCATAATTGTAAATTTCAAATTGAAACATTTTAATTAAGTTTGAAAAAATATTACAATGGAAATGGATTGGTTCTTTAATTTCATTAAATTGATAAATTTGATCAGAGGAAGGAAATTGGTCTTGAACAACATATGTATTGGATCTATAAGAGGGAATAGTGGAGCTTGAGTCATCTGCCGGTTCAGTTGAAAGAATTGGAGCAGCATTGAGATCATTACAAAAATCATTGTTCACGTCATCTGTATTCAATTTGATATTTCTTTTTTCCAATTCATATTCCAATAATGGTTTATAGCTTTTTTCTAAAGGTAAAATCGCACACAACCAAATTCTAGTTTTATAAACCTTGAACAATTCTTTAATTAAACCTCTGAAATCTAGACGCTGTAAACAGTAATAATAAATAATTAATTTCTTTTTATCGAATTGAAATTCAACATTTTTAATAATCAAATTTAGATTAAGTGAAGCAGAATAATTCAAACATATTCTATATGCCATGATTTCGTCATTGTATTTTAATATTAATTGATTTAATTCATGAGGTTTTGCAAATCTTAAAATTTGTTTGTTTGGTAAAGTTATAAAGTTTTCGTCCTCATTAATAATAGATTTCTGATGACTGCCACTAGTTAATTGGGATTTGTTTAAGTATGAAGCAGAAGGTTTCGAATTCGAATTTGCACTTGAGGAATCATTACCGAATTCTAAACTTTTGAGATGTAATTTTTTCTTTAAATAATTAAAGAATAAAGCAAATTTAAATTCGATAACTGGCTTTAAAACCATTACTAAATCTTTACCTCTGTCACCTTCAATAATAATTAAATCTTTTGGCATCAGTTGTAGATTTGAATTCTTTGGAAATGAAATAATATCCAATCTTCCATTTTTGTTAAGAATCAAAGAATAGTTTTTATTGCCCATATGAGTTGAAGATTTTAAGTCATCATTTTGCTTCAATAAAAATTCTAATAATTTGTCAACTCTACGTTGAATTGTTGATAATTGAGGATTTGATAATTCTGAACGTTGAGCAGAAGGTAAGCTTAGTAAATTGTTTAATTGATTGACAACCTGAACCGCGGATTCAAAATCACCAAAATAAGAAGAACATTGGTCAAACTTCCTTTTTAAATCGGGTGATGTAATGATTGTATTTGTTGCCTTATTTAAAAGTAAACCATCATCTAACTGAACATAAATTGAATCAAAATCTGAATTATTTCTATTGTTTAAATTGTTGGTATTTAGCAGAGGATTCATCATAGATATTGATGAATAATCTATACTGTTATTTCTATTATTATTTTCATAAATGGTATTTCTTGGATTGGTATTTAAGTTATTAAATTGTAACGGATAATGTTTGCTATTTGCTAAATTATTGTTATTATTATTAATAGTATTACTATTATTATTAATATTTAAAAAGCTATTATCATTATTACCGAACTTCATTTGATTACTTTGAACGTCAGCCGCATAACTTGGACGTCTGTTAAAAATGTTATGAACTCCACCTTGAAGCTCAATCGGTAATGTAAAATTAGAACTATTAATATTGTTTATATTGTTAATACTGTTTATATTATTTAAAGTATTCAAACTATTCATTTTTTGGTTGTACTTTTGATTCTGACTCTGATTTTGATTTTGACTTTGATTATTTAAAGTTAAAGTTGAATTTGAGTTTGAGCTTGATATTGATGTTGAATTTGTATTTGTATTAGATTGAATCTGTTGTAGAGTGTTATTCATTAATAAAGAATCTTTACTAGCTGAACTGATAGATGAATGAGGAGATATAAGAAACTCATCATTTGAAGATTTTGGTAAAGCTAACTGAGGATAAGCATAAAATTCATTATCTATCTTATTATTATTTAATAAAAATTCATGAGGTTGCTGATTTGAATTTAAATTATTATTAAATTGTTGATAATAAGGATTAGCTACTGAATTAGCTCTTTTTTGTTGCGAATCTTGAAAATATTGCTGCGGTTGTTGAAACTGCGTCAAGTATTGTTGTTTTTGCTGTTGCCTGGTTTGCAAATCAATTTGCTCTTGTTGCTGCGACTGAGATTGTTGAAATTGTTGACGTTGTATTTGATTTTGATGTTGGTTTGGATTCTGGGATGAGTTATTCATTATTGCTGTATCAAACGCAAAGTTAGCAGAAACGCCAGTTATATAATTAAAATTATCTTGGTTAAAAGTCATTTTTTGACTTTTTATAGTACAATTTTTAATATTTCTAATTTTTTATAATTTGTATTTTAAAATCTATTAACAGCTGGATAAGGAAAGGTATTCAATTTTTTAAAATGTCTAAAATTTAATCTATAGTAGAACTTTTGTGATATATAATATTTAATGAAACTAGGAAAGCTGGTGTATTATTAATTGGAAAGTGAATATTTAAGTTATGTATAGCAAAGATTATTTTGGATGAAACACTTTCCAGAAGTATTAAAATCTATAGATAGAAGTGTTTTAGTAATACTAAAACGTGCTATTTCTTTTTTTTTTGTTTGGTGTATATTAAAAAGATGGAAAAAAGACGAGATTTAACAGCCGACAAATGATTATGTATAAAGTTTTAACAAATGTATGCTAAAAGTTGAACGCTTTTATTTGAATGACTATGTAGTTTATTAAAACCGAATAGTTGAAAAAAAAAAACAGGAATAAATCACTAGAATGAAAATACCTTCATAAGAAACAAACAATTGGACACATGCATGCATGCTGAGCATTTAAAATAGCGAGTGGCAAAACAAGAATAAAAAATATTAAATTAAAACGCTAAAAATATAAGAAACATCTCCTCTTTATTATTATATTATTCGCGCATGAAATTATTAAATTGAATTGTCTACTCAATTTACCGTACTAGCTCAATTTGTTCTATTTTATTACGCACCTCTATATTTATATATACTGAGTATATATATAGATCGATATATATAGATATATAATTTCATTACATCATCATTATTATTATTATTATTATTATAAACTCTATCAAATTATATATATATATTTTTATGTGTGTGTATATTATTAATATGCCCTTATATTCTATATATTAATAAATTAAAGATATAATCAACATTGTTTATCGTGAAATAAATCCACTCCTTTTTTATACTATCGGTCTGCTGAGACTAGTATCGGAAAATTTATCGTATCTTATTATTAAACATTATCTTAACGCCGTTTACTTAATACTATTACATCAGTTTATTTATTTTTCAATTATTATCACTATCATTATTTTTGTATTCACTAATAGCTTCTGTTGAATACTCATATGTCCATTTCCACACACCAGGATAGGTTGTTGATCTTTTGATTATCATTCCCATGAACTGCTCCTTAAATCCAAGTTCTCGTTCACTAAGCTTCGTTTGAATACCAATATTTAAATCTTCAATATAATCATAGCTAGTTCGATCTAATCCAACAAAATTTAATAGATTATAATCTTTAATGTAAATGATTAAACTTTCACCATTCTCATCAAAAACTTTCAATTTAACACTTTTAATTCTCCAATTTCTATTATTGTCGGAATATACATAACTATCATATTTTTGATAAACTTCAATTCTATTGATAATAATAAACTGAGGTAAATAGTTATCATCATATTCTTTTAATTCGCTGATTAAACTATAATTTATATCAAATTTTTTATTTCCTTTCTTATCTCTTAATATATTATTATAACTATTATCATAATTTTTTCCTTCTAATATATTTATGGTATTGAAACTAATATTGTCAATTTTTCTTTTTTTAGCTGGAGATTCGATTCTGGAATCAAATGAAAGATCGGATTCTGCGTCAAAGTTAGCATAGTTATTATTTAACTCGTAAATAATCTCCTTATGTAATCCATCCTCACCTCCATAAACTTTAACGAAATCATCCCAAATTCCATATTTAGTTAATCGCATTTTTAATTTGTTTTTACAAATTATATTAAATCCACTAATAAAACTCAGATCCAACATGGAGGAATAAAATTTTATTTGAACTTGAAATATTAACCAAATGTTATATTTCTCAAGAAACCAATTATATTCATTTTTATCTTCATAAAATAATTGTCTATCAATTATTTGAAAATATCGAACAAATTTTTTTAAATCAAATTCATTATTGCTTCTTAGTTTAAGTTTATTACTTATTAATTTAAATTTGTCTGGGTAAACACAAACATCGTACACTTTATCAACTAATTCATCCCTTTTAAAATCTCCGTTATCAAAAAATCTTCTTGTCGGATGTATCAATTTACTAAAATCAGTTATATGAAAAAAGTATGGTTGATTTAATTGTTTTTGATCAGTCCCTACTGGTCTTCTTCTTGAGATTCCAAGTAGCATGCCACAAACTCCAATAATTCTAGAAGAATCGGGTATATCCTTTGCTCGAACTATTTCTTGGGGTAACCATGCAGTATTCACTCCTCGTTGTATTTGTGACATATCTTTTCAAAAGACAGTACTTTTGACTTTTATTTATTGATATTCAGAGTAAATACTGGATATTTTTAATACAGATTCACTATTTCAGATTTGAAAGTTGATTGTTTGTGTTGTACATTTACACTGTTGAATTTTGAAAAATAAGTACGCGTTTGATTTGATTGAAATGTATATGCAGTCATAACAATAATAATATGCAATTTACTATTCTATTTTACTATATTATAATTAGATTAATTAATTAATTGTTAGTTTTAATAAACAAAATCTATATTAACAGAAAGATGCCAGTTGATGACTCAATCCATCATTGAATCTCAAAATATATAAATAGGAGGGGAATTATACAAATGATGGGAAAAATGGAAATAAAATGGGAAAAAAAAGCGTGATATTATTATTTTTTTTTTGTTGATAATGAGATAATACATAAAATTCATTGAGTAATATTATTTCAATTCAGCGAGTTGAGCGTTGAATATATCTGTGTTTAAATGAAAGATACTTTTTGTATTTAAAGGTTCTTTTCCTAGAAAAGATCTAAATTTATCAAAAAAATTAATTTAAATTTATAAAATTAATTTTTTTGGTTGTTCCCATGGATTTTCTTGGTTGGTGAAATGACCATAAGATGCAGTCTTGAAATAGATTGGTCTTGCTAAGTCTAATTCTTTAACTAAACAACCTGGTCTTAAATCGAAGTTCTTTCTAACGATTTCGACTAATTCAGTTGAGGATTTGTCAGAAGTACCATAAGAATCAATATAAATGGATAATGGTTCAGCAACACCAATTGCATAAGAGAATTGAACTAAACATCTCTTACATAAACCAGCAGTAACTAAAGATTTTGCAACCCATCTTGCAGCATAAGCAGCAGATCTATCGACCTTGGAGAAATCTTTACCAGAGAAAGCACCACCACCGTGAGCACCCCAACCACCATAAGTATCAACAATAATCTTTCTACCGGTTAAACCAGCATCACCTTGAGGACCACCAATAACGAATCTACCAGATGGTTGAATATGGTAAATAGTGTTTTCATCTAATAAATGTTCTGGGATAACTTTTTGAATGATGTGTTCCTTAACTTCAGTTCTAAGATCTTCAGTTGAAATTTCATCAGCATGTTGAGCAGAAATAACAATAGTGTCGACTCTTAATGGAATAACAGCACCATTATCTTGTTTATATTCAATAGTGACTTGGGTCTTAGTATCTGGTCTTAACCATGGTAAAGTACCATTTCTTCTTGCATCAGCCATTGCAGCATTTAATTTATGAGCTAATAAAATGGTTAATGGTAATTTTTCATCAGTTTCATCAGATGCATAACCAAACATAATACCTTGATCACCGGCACCTAATTCTTCTAATGCTTTTTCATAATGTAAACCTTGAGCAATATCTGGAGATTGTTGTTCAATTGCAACTAAAACATTACAAGTTTTGTAATCAAAACCCTTTTCAGAAGCATCGTAACCAATATGTTTAATAGTATCTCTAACAACTTTTTGGAAATCAATGTTTGCCTTGGTAGTAATTTCACCAAAGACCATAATCATACCAGTTTTAGCAGCAGTTTCACATGCAACTTTGGATAATGGATCAACAGCTAAACATGCATCTAAAATTGCATCAGAGACTTGATCACAGATCTTATCAGGGTGACCTTCACCGACGGATTCAGAACTATATTAAATAATAATAAAATGTTAGTACCTTATATCATTGTGGCTATTAAAAAAATTTCTTTTTTTTTCATCAAATTCAATCTATAGTTAGGAAGTAAATACATACGTAAAAAAGAAGTTTTCAGCAGACATTGGAAAAATATAAGTGACTGAGTTTTTGTGTGTTAACTGCAGAAAAGAAAATTACAAAATATTAACCAAAGGAAATCAATAAAGAAAAAAAAAGGAGAAAAGAGAATAAGTCTGTTTATAAGTGTTTTCCAATTTCCACAATTTTCACAGGCACTCATTTTCACATTCTCATTTTCTGTAGAAAAAAATTTTGAAAAATTGAGAAAAAAAGTCGTTTTTTTTTTGGCATGTGCTTTTCTCATCGTTTATATCGTTTAAATGATTTATATATATATTATGTGCAAATAAGCAATATCTACATTTCTACATTCTACTTGCAGTTTCATGCTGATTATGTGCTCCTATTTTTCTTTAACTTTGGCTTCTACATATCTTTATTTTGTTTCTTTAATTTGAAAATCGTAATTACTGTCGCAGATTTCATACTGTGGAACACATTCTCAGAATTTTCAAATCTGGAACTCAGACATGTGCTTACTCTGATAACACACCGCGTCTAATTTTTCACTTTCAGTCAAAACGGGAAATTTTTAAACAAAGAACTGGAAAACGTTTAGCACAATATATATTGTTGATATTGGCGACTTACATTGACAATTTTAAACATAATATTACACTTCCCTAATACCTTAATACCTTTATTTAAGGCATGTGAATTATCAAAATTTAAATTATTGCTAAAATTCATAACATCTACATGCATATTCTAAAATATTACAAAAGAGAAGAAAACTTGCACGTTGTATTCTAAATTTTGTTTTTATATTGCGCGACATCACGTGGCTACATGATTTTAATACATTTTATTTTTTTTTAATTCTTACAGGTAAAATAACAACAAAATTTAAATAGAAACACAATAGGATTAAATCACCTGAAAATAAACCCTATCTTAGAGCAAAATAGAAAGCATATCCAAAAAGACTTGAAAGTTCAAATTTTAGGCTTTTTCCAAAAATATTGTTTATGAGTTTTTCTACAACTTCTTAAATGCGACGAAGAACCTTTTAGTTCTTCAACTAATTGAACTCTTTGTTTATCTGAATCTTTTTCTGGTACATAATAATATTCTTCATCTAAGGTTTTACCAGCTGCGTCTTTTCCTTGTCTGAAAATAACGCCAATACAATTGATGTGATGAATTAAAACACATCTTAATTGTAATTTACTTAAATCATGTTTCTTAATTGAATTCAAATCTCTGATTGAACTAAATGGTGTTTGTAAAACTCTTGAATATGCAATATGATTTGTTATTAAATTTGAAATATCGTCGATTTCAGGTACTGTAAAAAGAATTTTTTCAATTTCATCCTTTGGCATATTTCTAAGGACTTCTTCCTCTGTTTGTTTAGCCTTCTTTGGTCTACCCCTTTTCTTCTGTTCAGATAAATCATCAACCTCTTTTGGTTCAAGAGATTGTGCTCGACTTGATTCTTTTTCAAGCGAAATTGAATTGTTTGGTTTATTCAAAGTTTGATTCACACTTTGACATTTTATATCAATGGCTTCATTAATGGATTGTTCAAATGCCCTATCAAATAATTTTTCTTTTTCCGTTTTAACAGTAATATCTGACTTAGACTGTTTGATGATTTTAGGATCTTTATTCATATTACCAGCTATAGTTGACTTGATGTTTGGTTTTGAAGTGATATCCAACAATGGTACTCTGTCAGAAGATTTAGACATGACTTGTTTTTTTATGCTCCATGCTGTAAAGTTTTCTTTGTCTGCAACATTGTCTAAAGAAGGGATTTCGTTTGTAATTTTATTATTGTTGACTGTTATAGTATTAGATAATCTCGCAAGCACTTTAGATGGACTTTGACTTGGGGTGGATAGCGGTGAAGGACGTTTGTAAATGATTGTATTAGCTAAATTCTTCTTTTCAATCGGTTTAGCCGCAATTGATATACCATCTTTTTTGTTTTGAATTTCTTTTAACGTTGGGTGAGTAGAGAATTGTAATTTTTTCTGTTCAACGATTTGAGATAATTGATCAGTGGATAATCTTCTTGATTGTTTAACTATTTTTGGAATAGTCGAAATAGTTGAAGTAGAAATTTCTTGGGTTTTAGGATCAATTTTGAAAATTTTGGTATTATAAACTAAGAGTGCTAACTCACCTCTAAAATCTAAAACTGTACCATCAATCATTGGCATTTCGATGGTTTCATCTTTGAGCATATAAAAATTTGTAAATGATGTATTTCTATTCAAAATTCTTGATTCATTATTGAAATCTGTGGAAGATACGCATTCATCATCCGTATCTTGTATTTCATTGATAGATATCCTATAAGTTTTATCTTCAAGATGATCGACATTAATTTGTTTTGGAATGGTTATATTCAATCCATTAAAACCTAAACATTTAAGAATAATCAAACCAGATGATTTTTGATATTGAATTTCAGCATGAACTCTTGATATCAATTTATTTGAAGAATTTAATCTGAAACTGCAAGATAAACCAGATCTACCAATTTTAAAAGTATCACCGTTCAGTGGAACATGAATAACATTTTGAAAATTCGATGCACTTAAGGGTTTTGTGACGTCAATGACAAAGGATTTTCCAATATTAACGTTTGGACTTGATTTCAATTTTTTGGAAATGATGGGTAAACTGTTCGATTCTTGTTCTGGAGTTTTAGCATCGAAATCATTCTCTAAATATGAACTTTCACTTTCAATACTATTATCACTAATAACTGTAACATCACCTAAAGAAGATGAAGGATCAGGTGTAAGATAAGCATCATCTCTAGTATTACCTTTATTATCAAATGGTCGTTTTTGTTGCTGTTGCTTTGAAATAAATTTTGAAGTGAAATATTTATTTTTATTAGAATTAGTATCTAACAAATTTTCAGCATCGAGATCACCGTTAAGCAGAGGTGAAGACGGTGGGAATTGATTATTTATATTCATTGGTTAGTTGATGATAAAATTGAACAAAACAAATATTTTAAAAAGAATTTCCTATATATATTATTTAGAAAAGTTTTAAAAGTGAAGTTATATTTTACTTGCAATATTATCGTGGTAACATCTTCATGTATTGGAAACTGAAAGATAAACAAACGCCAAAACGAGCGCGTTGTATTCTTGCTATTGTCAATTCATCTCCGTGAGGGAAAGCAAAAATCAAACGCGTTACTGATATTATTAAAAACAAGGGCTTTGTATATTTTTAAAAACAATTATAATTTTTTTATCACGTGTGTAATTTGAGGGTTTATTTTTTAGAAACAATTTATTTTTGTATTTTTTTTTTGCGTGGGTAGTCTTTTGCTCCTAGTACAGAAAACACAGTGCCCCGCGCACCCCACATAACAATCTTTACCCTGTCTTCCTTAGTGGCGAGCACAATCCAACCCTTCCTGGATTCTCTCTGACTGTGAGGACTGGACATATACTATTTGACATTTTAAATATATTGAATAGTTAAGAACACCATAAATTTTTAAATTTCGGTATTAAGTAACGATACACAGACAACATGAGTAGTATGTACACATCAAACCAATCACAAGGACATTTTGAATACTTAGAAGTACAATGAATATGGGAATAAATTTTGCATTTATACAAGTGAAAAAATTTTATTAAAATTGAAATTATAAAGCTTATGAAAACTTATGAAATCATCTGAATACAGATATCTAGTTGCAAAATTGATACATAAATTAAATATTGAATATTTATCTTAGATTCACATTATTTGTCACAATTGCTACTGAAATAAAATGATGTATTTCCGATAAAAATATAAAATAAATGATATAGAAAAATAATGAATGATTTTTAAACAGATTATCTATTGAAATATAAATAATAAATATTAAAACCACTTAGTTTTCTTTCAATATAAATATATTAGCCGCTTATGGAATCAAAATCCCATATTATATTTAACTTCCACAGAATCATCATACAAGATCTCGAGGTACTAACATGTTAATTTTTTATTATTATTTCTATTATTATTTTTATTATTACAGAGGGTACTCCATCTTTAGGTAAAAAACACGTTAAATCCCACACTTTATGTAAGAGATGTGGTAAGAGATCTTTCCACAACCAAAAGAAGACTTGTGCTTCATGTGGTTACCCAGCAGCAAAGATGAGAAAGTATAACTGGGCTGCTAAGGCAAAGAGAAGAAGAACTACTGGTACCGGTAGAATGACTTACTTAAAATACGTTTCTAGAAAATTCAAGAACGGTTTCCAATCTGAAAATTAAAGAATTTTATAATACCTATTTTATAAATATAATTAAAATATTATAGTATTTTTAGATAATTCAAAGTCTGCTTTTCGTGGTAATAAATATTACTAAATAATTTAAAAACAATTTTTACTAATTTAAAAACACTGCTTTTTTTTCTAAAAGTCGTCATTCATAGCATAATCTTCAGGATCATCATCGTTTATAAAATTAATGCTATCGTGTAACCTATCTGCTTCATCACCAGTAACTGATAAGCTAACAATATCCCTTGCAATATCAATTGTCTCATCGGAATAATTAAATTCAATGCCATCATATAAATCGATCTCAATTTGAATTCTATTTTCAATCAACTTTTCTAACTCTTCATCATTTAATTTCTCAATTGATAAAATTGAATTTAATAGGCCATATTTATCCAATTCTTCTTGTTCTTGTGATCCGTTGAATAAAACTCCATTAAATTTGGATTTTCTTAACTTATTGACATATTCAATAGATAAATTTTTCATATTATTTGATGAAATCCTCATTAATACAATAATCATTTCACGCAATGTTAAATTTGGAAGTTCATTAATTTTAACCAAACCTTCTTGAGCAATCAAATAATGAATTATCCTAACAGATTTTGAAATAATTTCAACTTTTATTCCATTATTAGGAGATTTTGGAGATCTAATTATCATTTCTTGTTCTTCGCCAATTAGTTGACAGAATATGCGGATCAATTTTAAATTAGTATTAACCGGTAATAAAATCATAATTAATGAAGAATAAAATGATTCAAATAAATTCAAAATCTTTAATTTGGTCTTCAAAATATAATTTTCTTGTTTTTGAAAACTATTTGGATTGATTTTCAATATTTCTTCATATGTGTCGAACGAATTTGTATTAGGATATGCAGATAATTCACTTGTTGGTATTGAAATAATTTCAAGTAATTTTAAATGATAATTACTGCCGATACAAGTGTTTAATCCAAAAATATCAAAATGAATTTGATTAGGATTCAAATTTACCAAAAATTGCATTATTTGTTCCAAAATTTTGATACTTATCTCAGTAGCTGGTTTGGTCTTCGTTATTGAGTTTATCCTTGTGTTTGCAAATGCGAATCTATCATCATCAGTTATTGAATTAATTAATATTTCAATTGTATTGTATATAAAATGGACTGGAGTTTTCCTTGATAGGAAACTATTTATTAACAATTTTTGTGGAATTTCTTTCCAAAAAATCATATTAGCTTTTGAATTATCAAATGTAAAAACGTGAAATGATGAAAGTTTACTCAAAGTAGCCAATGAGTCCATCAAGTAAATAGTTGTAAAAACTTCCAAAATCTTAACATGCATGGTCTTCTCCATAAATTCATAATTCACCATTTCATTACTTTCTTTATCTTGTAAAGTTAGAAATTCTAGTGTATTATTGGATCCTGACAATGATAGATAATCAAATTCGGGCTTAAATAATTCCTGAAATTTTGATAATAATAAAATAACTTTGGACGTCGTTGAGCCAATAAATAATTCATTAATGGCTTTTGGTTTATAATTAAGTGAAAAATTGATCAATGAAATCAAGTATGGTGCAGATAATAAATGTGGAGTTTCTTGCTCAAAAATTTCAACTATGTATTGTAACAAAATATTAATAAATTTAGCTAATAAGTTATCAATCCTATTTCTATCTTGAAAATTTATTAAATATTTTAAAATTGCAGATTTAAAACTATTTTCAAATTTCAATATTTGAAAATCATCATGGGTATAATCAAAAGTAGATGATATGTTTTCCAAATAATTTAATGTTGGCCTTTTCATTCCAGGTATTATATAATGTGTAAGTGCTTCAATAAATAATGTTTTCTCATCTTGAAAAAAGGTTGCTTGATTCATCACGACCACTTTTATATTGGTTTCATCATTTCCATTAATATTACTGTTTCTAGTGGGATATTCAGTTGATAAATCTTCTTTTGAAGTTTTGGATATATTCTGTGTATAAGTAGTATTTTGAGTTGACATTGAAATATCATGATTTGCATTTTGAGTCGAAGCGTCTGTCTCTGAAGTATCAATGACCCTAATTTTCCTTTTTCTACTATTTGATTGATATAAATTTTTATTTTCAGAAACTAAAAATTCATTTTCAGATTTGAATTTGGATAAATTTTCTTGTAATGCTTTAATATAATCTTCTTTATCTTTTAATAATTTATTAAATTCTTGTTTTAATAAACTATTTGATTCACCTTGTTCTTTTTGTAATTTTGCAATTTGACCTCTCAAAATTGCATTTTCTCCTTGTATTTGATACAATTCAGTTTTAGGCGTCTGCATATTTCTGGTTGTGTTATTATGTTTTATCGATTTTGGATCATTCATTGTCTGTGTTCGTAGCTGTTGCGTAAGTTGGGCATTTTGATATAATGTATCAAAATCAATATCCTCATCATCATCAAAGGAATCATCATTCATCTGAGTCGATGATTAAAAAGTTCTTGTGTTTGTAGGATTTGAACTGACGGTTAACATCAATCAGTTTTATACTGATGGTTAAAACACAATTATATTAATTCAACGCGTTTCCTAAGTCGCTTATTTAGGAAACTACGATAATGATGAAATGCAAAATAATTTATTTTTATAGCTTTAGCTTCATTCAAAAATGTTTCACTGTAATACAATCCTGAAAACACACATATATAAAATCAGTACCATAAAATGCTACAATAGATGTTTAAAAAAATCTAACGTCTCCTGATCTCCAATAGAAGATCATTGAATCCTAATATTAAGAATTTAATTACATCTGCGGATGTAATACAACACTTATAAGGTGATATCGTTGAGTTTCAGGCAGTGAGGACCATGTTAAAGTTTTGAAAATAGTTTGTCCATTTTGATCATATTACCTTACTAATCTACACCTGATCGTTTATGTGAGAATTGGTGAATAAAGAAAATAACTGGCGATTATGTGATAAGTCTAATTACTGTTATGAAAGTTTGATAATCTGACACGTCTTGGGAGAAAAATTCTCATAATTTTCAATCGCAATTCTAGATACATATACTAAAATATTAATTTATAGTTTAGTTTGACATTATCAATTAGATCAGAAATATCCTATATTTGGAGAAATCTTAAAAAAAGAATTCAGCATAACCTAAAATATCAAGGTTTCCAGGAGCCTTTAGCAACCTTTTCTCCAGCGTAGCGCAAGAACCATTTGATACAGTTAGTACAAGTCTTACCAAAAGAACTGCTGCAGATGCCCAATTAAATCCTTTTAGAAGAGTCACATGCTATTTAGTTAAAGATTTGAAATTTAGCCTTTGATGAAGTGGAGAGTGATTGAATTTCTAGAATATTAAACTTGACTAATTTAATCGTTTTTCGAATAGTATATAACCCGCTTAACCACGTAGATGCAGCAAATTATAATCAACAACCTTTTTATAAAACTAGACCATGAGTAGCACCTTTAATATATCCTAATACATGTTTCGCAGGAGTTACGTGGTTTTCCCTTGGATCTTTGACGAATGAAGATAAAGTTGATGCAGCAAAAGAAAAATCGCCTGTATTAGTAGCAAACAATATGGTGTATTTCTGAAATTGTTACCTTTGATTGCCAACGCCGATTCAATTCATGATTTTATCCCATGTGTTTATGATATTCAGAAGAGAGTTAAATCCATCAAAATAAAACCATTATTTGAACAAGCCTTGAAAATAAAGGCAAAAGAATCTAGGAGAGAACCAATATCTAGCAACCAAAGCTTGCAACATATACACTCATGCAAAAGAATTCATATTAAGAAATATTCTATGTCGCTCTATTTTATTTTTCATTCCTGTCGAACAAAAAAAATTTTATTTTTCAAGAAACCGTGAATATAGGTTTTTTTTTTCAATTTCGTACCAAATAAGTCTATACACATACACAATAAAGTAATGGTCAGCGATTCAAAAGAAAGGGACGCCATTAATAATGCAAAGAAACAAGGCATAAAAAGAGAAGTACCAAAAGCTTCTCTTGTTCCAGTGCAGCCGAAACCATTAAGTTCAAAAGATAAAACCACAAAAAGACTTATAGTTGTGCTTACACAAGCATGTCTTGAAACGCAGAAAATGAGCAGTAGTGCTGGATCAGCACATGATAAATATGTTTTACTTAATTGTGATGATCATCAAGGTTTATTAAGAAAAATGGGACGTGATATTTCTGAAGCTAGACCAGATATTACACATCAATGTCTTTTAACTTTATTAGATTCACCAATAAATAAAGCTGGTAAATTACAAGTTTATATTTTAACAACTAAAAATGTTTTAATTGAAATAAATCCATCAGTTCGTATTCCTAGGACTTTTAAAAGATTTTCAGGATTAATGGTGCAACTACTTCATCAATTATCAATTAGATCTGTTGATTCTGAAGAAAAATTATTAAAAGTGATTAAAAATCCAATTACTGATCATTTACCAACAAAATGTCGTAAAATAACACTTTCTTTTGATGCAGATGTTGTTAGACCACAAGATTATATTAATAAATTAGACGATGATGAAAGTTTGTGTGTTTTCGTTGGTGCAATGGCAAGAGGTAAAGATAATTTTGCAGATGAAATGATTGATGAAAAGATCGGTTTATCTGAATATCCATTATCAGCATCTGTTGCATGTAGTAAGATGTGTCATGGTGCAGAAGATGCGTGGAACATTCTTTAAATCCATATAAATTATATAGATTATCATAAGCTGTAAAAAAGAGATAAAAAAAATTCTAAAACATTTGTATAATTCATTAAAGAACACTAACAAGAAACAAGAAGCATGAATTTAATCTGCTTTTCCCAAAAAGGTAATAATTTATTACGTAAACTAAAAATGAGGATATCGGTTATGACAACTCATCTGTTGTAAGTTATTCCTAATTTAAAACTTTTAAAAAGAGATGTTTTATTCCCTTTTACATTAAATAGACCTATCTCAAACTGATCTGAAACTTATAATGTTATGATTATTTAGTTATCCTATTCTTTTGTAGTATTTTTATATTTTAAAAAAAAAAATTATAAATTAACGATATCAAGATCTGTTGATTTTCAAAATTATTTGCTATCATTATATAATTGTACCAATCAAAACAATAAATTTTATTTTTTTTATAATTAAAAAATGCCTGTATTTGAATCACCTGCAATTTATGTCCAAAGTGTTTTAATAACTCTTGCAACTTATTTAATTCAACATGCTTATATTAAACCAGTAATCGATTTACATTCAACAGATGCCAATTTTATTCCATTGAAACCTAGTAAAGCAGTTTATATTAGAAGGGATAATAATAATAGACAAAATAGAATTAATGTTTTTGATAACAAAGGTAATAAAATTTATACAATTGAAAGAGAATCTGTAACAACTCCTACATGGTCAATGTTTACTTATCCACATAGACACGAAATTGTAACAATTAGAGCAGGTTTTTTTTTAAAATCATTTGATTTTCATAATAAAATTGGTATTCAACATAGAGTTTTACAAAGAGAAAATGGTTTAGGTGGTAGATTAAGAACCTTTTATTTAGCTGATGGTCATAAATATGCATGGACTAGAGGTGCAAAATTTTTAGAAAAAATAACTAACCCAGGTGGTAATGAAGAAGAGATTAGAGAACGTATCGCTAAAGTTAGATTAATGAGACAACGTAAATTTGATTACGAATTAATTATAGATGAGAATAAAATTGATTTAGAAATTGCAATTGCAACTGGCTTTTTATGTATGATGACATTCTGGGGTATGGGTGATATTACCGAAACTGTTGGTCCTACTTACATTCCAGAATTAAAACCAGAATCAAAAGAAGTGGAATCAAAATCAAATGAGATTTTAGGTATCAATGATAAAGTTGTTCAACAATCACCACCTGTAGTTGAAAAAGTTATTGAAAGAGTTATTGAAAAGCTTGTTACATATCCAGCACCTTCAGTTTCTACTGAAATCAACCCAGCCAATATTACTTTTGAAGTTAAAGCTAATGAAGATACTGATATTATAATTGAAAAAGCTTAAATTCCAAATCCTCATATAGCCATAATATAAATAATATGTGTAAGCATCAGAAATAGAAATAAAAAAAAACACACTAATGATAAATAATAATGCACACTCAGTAACGCAGTAACTCAATTACTCAGTAACTCAATAACATAGAGCCATAAAGCCATAATTATAAATTACTAAATTATGCGAGATGTAATATGCGAGATGCGAGTTAATAATCCCATAATAAGTAATATTACTAAGTAACTTTTATATGGCATTTGTCATCGAGCATCTTATTTTCTTAGTCAGCGATCAAATCTTATTGTTTATTAAAGAAGATAAACGTTATTTTTTAAGAATATAAATACTGTGGATTCGGAGTGGGTGGTTTGATAAACTATTTTCGATAATGCCCTAATTGCATTTTTATTCTATTTAATTCATTAATAGAATCAATAGCTATAAAAGCATATGCAAATTCCACTTTCATCAATATTAGTGGCCCTCCTTATTGTTTGCATGTCTTATTTTTACAAACTTTATAACACAATTGCAAAACCTACTATTGAAAAATCAGTTCAACACGTTAAAAGATTTACAATGCCAGAATCAGATCATTTTGTTTTTAATAAATCCGATAAACCATTACCTGTTTTCTTTTTCTCTCATGGTGGTCCAACTTTTGCAGATAAAAATGATAAATTAGGTAGTAATTTAGGTGCTTGGAATACAACCAATAAAATTGGTAATTATATTAAGAATAAATTAAAACCAGATTTTATAATTGTTGTTTCCGCTCATTGGCAAACTAATAATCCAGATGAAATAGAAGTCTCAATACCAGGTAAAGGTGAAGCTTGGTATACTCAAAATGATATTGTTTCAAAAAAGATTAGACCTGATGAAAATGCATTAATTTATGATTTCTATGGTTTCCCAAAAAAATTTTATGATTCACAATTTCATACAATTTCAAATAATTTTATTGCAAATGATATTGTTAAAACTTTAAATGAATCTGATTGGTTTCAATCTAAAGTTCAACAGAGAGGTATAGATCATGGTGCATTTGTTCCAATGAAAGTTGCATTTGGAAATACTGAAGTTTTAGATTCTGGTAAATTAGATGTTGATGTTCCAGTTATTCAAGTTTCATTAGCAGGTACTTCAGATATCGCAATCCATTATAAATTAGGTGAAATTTTAAGTAAATATAGAGATTTAAATGGTACAATTATTTTCTCAGGTATGTCAGTACATAACTTAAGAGATTTAGGTAAAGCCATGGCAAATAATAATAAACCATTAGAATATGTTAAACCTTTTAATAAAATTTTAACTGATATTTTGACAAATCCAGATAAAGAACAAGTTTTTAATCAACTTAAACAACTTCCAAATAATCCTGAATGGGCTAAACATTATAAAGGTGCTCATCCAACAAATGAACATTTATTACCTGCAATTGTTGCTGCAGGTGCCGCTAGAGGTGATGAGTGTAAATTATTATATGATGATGCTTCAGGTTCTTTGGGTTGGAATTTATACAGATGGGGAACAACTGGTGAAGCAGATTTATAAAAAAAATATCAAAATTTTGTATTTTAGAAATTTTTTTCTCAAGTTAATTATTTATTTATTTTACTCTTTTTTGTACACTTTTATATTTTATAACCTTTATGACTCTTTAAAAATTTAATATCAACAATTCGACAGTGGATAGATATATCTGGAGACCACATATCGCGGAAGAGATTTGGCTGAGCCGAATTTGAAAAAAATACGTACTATCAATTCGTTTCTGACAAATATGAAACATGAAGCTTTTGATTGTGTCACTTTGGTTTTCAGATTCTTACTACCTCTCGTTGTAAAAAAAATTAACTTACTTTTTTGACTATGCTCTTTTAAATAGAAATGATATACTATGGTAGTTGCTGTTTTAAAATTATGGAAAGTATGTATACCATTCTTTTACATTTCCGTTACTCTTCATCAGTTAATGTTCTTGCTATCATTACTAGTGAATAAAAATGTCAACGTTTACACATCCAGGTACAATCGATAGTTCTTATTACAGGAGACCATATCTTAATTTTAAGGAAAAAATAACTCAACTTCTATTAAATCCATATTCTGTGATATTAGCATTATTTATAATCAAGTTATTCTTTTTTTTAAATGCATTGGTTAACTCTTTAGAACAAGCAAAATCTCAAACACATCTTCTTTACGACTCCCTTGAAAAGTATTCAACAAACATTGTTTCCTTTCCTCATTATATAAGTAAAGCCTCAAATTTAGTGATTGCAAAATCTGTGGATTCAGCAAACAAAGGACTTGTTAAAACTTTACAATTAATGATAACTGCGTCAGAAAATCTAATTTTTTTTATAATTGAATTATCAATTGGAACATATGCTTGTTTGTTAACCGCAGCAATTGATGATACTGCAATTGCTGCACTAAATGCAACAGAAAGTGTTATTAATGTTGCCAATGAAACTTTAATATCTTTTGCAAAAGATTTAAATGGTGGACTTCAGGATTTATCCAAAATAATTAACGAAGTTATTAATACAGTAGATGATACAGGTGATGCTTTAAAACACTTATTCGGCAAACAATCAAGTAAGAGCAGTAATGCCACTGCAGTTAATAATAGCTTAAAACATGTTAATTTAACTATCTCAAACATGAAAAATTGGCAAATAAATGGTAATATTAACAATAAAATCGAGAAACTAAAAGACGAGATACCTGATTTTAATGATGTTAAAAATTTCACTCAGGGAATTATTGATAAACCATTTACTGAATTGAAACGACAAGTTTCAACACATTTAAATAAAACTTTTGATCCAAATAAAATGTATGTTCCTGGAATGGCTACATTGGATTTTTCAGAAGGTTCAAATGAAATTGATAAAATTTATTCAACTTTGATCTATGTTGCTAAAACAACAACATATGCATTCATGGGACTAGTTGGTCTAGCAATTTTAGGATTTTTAGTATATGAATTTTATATTGAATTGAAAAATTGGAGAAGAGTCGTTGATGCTTCAAAAAATTTAAATTTTGCAAATGAATCGTATATTAATTCATCCGCTAAGAAGAAATATAATATTGAAGTTATTAAGATAATGCAAGATAGAAAAGCAAATTTTTTAAGTTTTTTATTAGTTGAAAAGATCTTCACAATACAAAATCCAATTTTAATGAACAATATTAGATGGATGATAAGTTATTCGGCATCTCCATTTTTATTACCATTTCTGTTACTTGGTTTATTAGGTATGCTTTCAGTTATTTGCCAATATGTTATACTTCATTTACTCAGTAAAATTGATGTCACATCATCAAGTAGTGGACTTTTATATAATACAAAAGAAGAAATTTATACATCATTTAATGAATCAATGCTTCAATGGACAAATGAAACCAATAAATATGTTTTAAATTATCAAGATGATGTTAATAATAATTTATTTGCATGGGTGGATACTGCAGCAATGTCTATTAACAATACAGTCACTGCTTTTGATAAGAAAATGAATGAGGCTTTAGATTTAATTTTTCAGGGTACGCCGTTATATAAACCCATTCAGCAAATTGTTGGTTGTGTTATTGAATCAAAACTACAAAAAATTGAAAATGCAATGACTTGGATAACTGAAAACGCTTATTTGGAAATACCAGAATTGAACCCAAAGGAAATCTTAGCTCAAACTCTCTCCATTAAAACAGCGGATGCAAATGATTCATTTGATGAAAATCTTGCAGATTTTAAACTCAAAGCAAAAGAGATGATTCATAATGTTTTAGATTTTTATAAAAAGCAGTGTCAAATACTTCTATATATTTCAACTGTTATTTTACTGATTTGGTTTTTTTTCTTTTTATTTGGCTTGGGAATACTTTATTTTAGGGAAAAGCAAATAATGAAAAAGTGCATAGATGAAATTGATACAAATAAACCGGCAGATGAAAAGGAAAGTGCAGCTTCAACAACGTTAGTGACTCCTTTTGATTCAGAAAGTTTTAAAACATTCATGTATCATGAAGATTCTGAGCAATCAATCACCCGATTTTCTAAAATAATACAAAATATCAGGGCTCAATATTTTAATGCTAAAAATAATTATATACGAACACCATCAGATTCAAGACCAAGAATTGATAAGCATTTAAGTAAAAATTACGATATTTTCACGAATGATAGGGAAAAATTTCATGCTAGAGAATCAAGTTTAAATTCATTTTTTGAAATAGATATACCTGAGATATTATCATTTACGGATTCTACAAGGATAAAAACAAATGATAAAATAGCTGGAGATGAGATTAACATTATCAATGATCCTTCCAATAATCATAATGGCATAAATAATGATGGTACAATTTCAGTTATTGGTGAAAATATTACATCAATTAAGAATGCAAAGTGTTGGACACCATAGAATACAAATAAAACATTTATTTTTGAATCGATCTAAATTATATTAAGTTAATCTTTTATAAAAAAAGTTGGCAAAAATTCTTCTTTTTATAGTATACACATAAATTAATCATTCCTGTTCATATGAAGCCTTTTGCTTTTTTTTATCCTTTTCCTTTTTCTCCCTTTTTGAGCTTTTATCTTTTTTTTCTCCATCTTCATCACCATCATCATGTTTTCTTTTTTTGGACTTTTTTAACAAAAGATTTTCTCTTGCATCTTCTTCAGGCGCAATGTAATCTTTTGATCTTTCTATTTGCTTGGCTTCTTTCATATCTTCTTGTTTCTTCTTCTTTTCTTGTAATTCTTTAACTCTCTTTTCCTTTTTACTTAGGAAATACTCACCAGATTCAATTTGAAGATCAACCTTACGAGGTAATTGTTGTGGTGGAAATGGAGTGTAAACCTTTTCTTTCTTACCTTTAGCTTCTGCATCCTTAACTTGTTTAGGTTTCTTACGTGCAACAGATTTCTTTTTAAATTGTGGTAAAAATCTTGACCAATTTTCATTTGCTAATTCAGGTCTCTTAGCTAATTCTTTTTTAATCATTAATTCTTTAATATGATAAATTGGATGAATATTTTGCATACAATCTTCAATAACTCTTCTTAAAGTTTTCAACCCCTGATGTGGTCCCATAACAGCTACAGTATTACCTTGAACTAACATGTAACAATCAGTTAATAATTCTAATGCTTTAAGTGTGTTACCATTTGGTCCAATTAATCTTTGTCTTCTTTTAATAAATCTTTCCTTGTTTGGAACATAACCATCAATCTTTATAACTTCACAAGCAACATCATCCTGTAAAATTTTAACAGCTTGTGGAAATGGAACAGATCTTGCTAATAATTTAATTAAATCTCTTGCATTTAAAATTTGAACAGGATCAAAAGTTTTTCTAGTGGTTTTAACGGTCATTGAACCTTCCACAAGATTTAATGTACAGTCTATATGATGTTTTTGAAGTGCCTTTGTTACATCTGCCCACACTTGTTTAAGATATTCTTCTCTGTATTTTGGAAAAAGTGTCATAAATGATGATTCTTCAAGAAATGAAGATCCACTTGCATTATCTTCTGGTTTGAATTCATCGATCTTCCATTTATCAATATCAGGAGTATCCCAAGGTTTTTCTTTCTTATGAGTGGAAACCATTTTTATTGTATAATATGTTTTTGCTTGATGGTTTATCAACCATTTAAATATGATAATTCTATTATTCTATATAATTAAAAAAAGTCTGAAAAAATTTTCCTTAATATAAATAATTTTTTTCTTAATCGCATTTTTTCACCTTCCCGAATAAGAAATTTTTATTTAGTTGGTGAATAAATTTTTCACCTTTTGTAATTATAATTTTTTAGTGGCTTTTGAAGTGATCCAAGATTAATAGGATCCTTCAATTATAATACATTCCTAACAATGAAAAGCAGCAGTACGAGAAAGAATACGAAAAATGAGACGCTTTCATCTATTAAGAAGAAAAAAACATCCAAGAAGAAACAAAGAGCTCTTACGAAAAGTGCTAAAGTGATGATTGAGAAAATGAATAGTCATACTACAGATGATGATATTATGAACATCATGATGTCTATGGAGACAAATACTGACACCAAAGCTGTTGAAAACGACAACAAATCAGATGAAGTTCATGAACGAAAAGATCAGCATGGATTACGCAGTTTAAAAACGGATAAATTAAAAAATGACCAAGTTAAGGATGAACGAGTTGCAGAAAAAGAGAAGAAATTGCAATCGGATATTGCAGAGCAGTTGAAAATGATAGATAATTTCAGTTTATGAATGGAAATGTGATGTGTGATTTCCAAACCTATTATTATTATTACATTTTTGTATATGTAAGAGGATAACTTTGCTATATAATAAATAATTGATAAAATTAAAATTCGAGAAAAAAAAAAATCGTAGAGCAGCAATTGCACTGCCACATTATTAATTTTCCAAACTCCAAAAACGGAAAAAGATAAACATTACATTTATTGGAGAACTTTTTTTGCAGCATATATATTGATAATCTTTAAAATACTTCAGGCTGTTTCATAAGATAAGGTTATCAATTAAAAACGACTAGATAAAACTCTGAATCAAGTAATAATAATAAAAAAAAAAAAGTCATGGAGTCGGTCAGTAGGGACTCCAGGCATGTTATGGCTGAAAATAAAAAATTGTTACAGCAATTAAATGATTTGCATCATAAAATAAATGTCAATAATGTTCAACTTTACAACATTGAAACAGGATTAGAAAATTTGGATATTTTTGAACAACATATGACATCGTTAAATTTAAGATGTGAATTTTTGGATAAACAAATATCTAATTTAGAATATAAAAGTTTACCTGCTAATAATAATAAAAAAGATCAAAAAATAAACCAACCTCAAGATCATACAGTCAAAAACTATGTTGATTTCAATTCCAAAATAGAGTTGAGAACAACAGAAACAACATTAGAAAATTTATGTAATGAATTTAGTTATCTGCAAGTTCAACTTACTGCTGCAAATGAACAAATTATTACCGAATCTCTAACTGATAATGAGTCAATAAATTCACAATTATTAACAAGTGAATCTATTTCAATTTTTTCTAATATTGAAAATTGCTCAACAGATGATGGCTGTACTACAATTATGAATTCATCAACAAAGGAAAAAATCTTAGATAAATCAGCAATGAAATTGACAACTACTAAAACAAAGAAAAAGAAGCTATTAAAGATGGAAAGTTTCTTAAACTTCAAAGAAAACCTTTCGCCGGAAAAACCAAGAAAATCTGATCAAATCGGTCCTTTAAAAGGTTTTCGAATAAACTCAATAAATGAAAATCCATTATTCGATGAAAAAGAAACAAAGCCATTTGTTAAGAATAAAATGTCTATGAAATCTATCCATAAAAGACTGAAACTTGTTAATTTGCCGTCAATTGATGAAGACTATTTTTCTGAATCGAATAAACAAGAATATGATATGAAACATTCAAAAATTTCAATAAATAATAATACCGAAACAAATAAGAGAGAAGAAAATAAAAAAAATGATTATTACGATCTTCCAAGTGATTGTACTAACAAACAGCACAGACGACATTATTCTTTGCCAGAAACATCATCATTGGAAGGTAACAATATCCAATTATTGTCTGAAGATCCACTTCGACATTTTATTTCACATGATACTGGATTAAATTCCAAATACAGTTCTAAAAATTATAACATAAGAGATTTTTTGTTTATGACTGAAGAAAATATACCAGATAGTGATCCAAATTTTGTCTCTTCCTCTTCAATTTTAACTTTTAAAGATAGTTATATTGATAATGAAAATCAGGAAGAATTTAGTATACACAATGGAGAAACAGTTAGTCTAAGAGATGAAATATTTTTAGATGAGTTTGAGTCCGATGAAAGCTATGGAGATGAAGATGCAACACCTTTAATATTAAAGAAGGAATCATATTTACGACTGCGTAAATGTAAATCAGATGAAAGTTTATTTTCAACAATAGATAAATCAGCCAAATTCTTCCCATTGAGAGAGAAAAATTTAGACTTGAAAGCACAGACTATGAAATGGTTAAAGCCAAATATTCCAACTGTTTCATCATCAATCCAACCATTAGCTGTATCGTCAAATATTACAACGACAAATTCAACTTCAAACGCACACGATAATATAATAGACATCTTACAATCTAGTAGTAACAATACTGATTCAATACCCGTTACCCCAGTTGAAATACCAACTACTCCAGCAAATAACGTTTCTTCTTCATGGGTACCCACCAAACTATTTACATCACCAATGCCAGCACCAATGCCAGTACCAGTACCGGTACCAATGTTAAAATCAATCAAACAATCATCAAATACACCTATTTCTGCATTCACTGATGAACACAAATCATCTTGGATTTCAAGTTTTATACCAAATTCTGCATTTACCAATCCCGAGGTTGGTAAATTAATTAAACCTTCTAATAAAAATATTAATATCTTAGGTTCTTCAGAATCATTTCAATTGAAATCTGAAAGAAAACCTCTCACTGAAAGATCAGTCAATGTTAATGGTCCATCGTCCACGCTCACAATCAAAAAAAATGGTAGCAGAATAATTAAACATGGATATGGATCAACTTTCAATGAAAATGTGCTGAGCTCAAGAGTCAGTCATAGTGCGTTAAGAGAAGCTTTAGAAATTGATATGATTTGATTTGATACTTTGAAACTAAAACCAATCAAATTTTTTTCTCAGTTCTCACGGTCAAATTTTATCCAAGCTTTTTTAAATTTATATCCTTCAAATAATTAATTTAATTTACAAATCTATTTACCAATACGTTTAATACCTCTATTTCTACTTTTCGTTAACATTCTATCCAACCTATCAAGTCCAGATCCCTTCACAACGGGCCCAGGAGTATCAGATTTAACCGACTCAGTAGATGTTAATCCTGTGACTGATGCTTTGGAATTTGTAACTGCTTTGGCACTAGTTGTAACAAAAACTTCTTTAATAACATTTCCTGTATTTGCACTGATTTTAATCTTCTTTTCGGTTGCCTTTTTAAAGGATGCTGTAATCGAATTTGAGTGCGATGCTATTATACTAAATGATCCCGAAATCAATTCATTATCAAGATCTGCTTTATTAATTTTATTAGCCGGTTGTAGTCTTGTTGGATGTAATTTTCTATTCAATTTCACCGTCGTTTTCTTTTTCAGAAGTTTCAATTGTTTTGAACCATCAATATCGTCATCATCGGTATTATCTGACAGAACATCGTTTTTCAAACGTTCATATTCTTGATCTTTGAATGAACTGAATCTAATGTCATCATCATTTTCAAAAGATTTTATTTTACGTTTCTTCAATGAAGGACGTTTCAAACTTCGTTGATCATTATCATAATATTCCTTAAGTTCTGTTTTTTCTTTATCACCTTCATTTTCACTTTCATCACTATTCAACCCACTTAATGAATTATTAAAAGAATCTTTGTAAATTGAAATATGAGACGGAATTTGAAGAGCCATTGCGTCAAAAAATGGTTTTTTTGGGTCATTATCAGATATATTAATTTTATTATTTTCCATAAATTCCAATCTTTCTTTTAACTTACGTCTTCTAATATATTCACGCCATCTTAATAAATCTTCATTTTCGTCATCATCATTATCAGATAAATCAACTGCATAAACACCATCCTTGGCCCTTCTTTCAGCCAATTTATGTGTTTTGACGTCCTTATATGTTTTAGACACTTTTTCTTGATCTTCTTTTAAATCTTTTTCAAGCTGTAATCGACGCATTTCATTTTCATCAATTTTAATATTACTTGCATCATCAATAAGCTTCTCATCTTCACTATCTTCTTCATCAGACCAATCTTTATCTACTCCTCCAGTACCTTGATATTCATCTTCCGATTCAACCGCTTCTTTTTCCATGATCTCACCTAATCCCATCATTTTGAATTCCTTTTCACGTTGCTTTTGTAATTTACGTTCTGTTTTCTTGGCAAGTTTAATTAACTCCGCTCGTTTAAGTCTAGCTTCTTCATCATCTTCATCATCTTTATCAGAAGCATTTGAATCATTCTGCAATGCATCATTATCCTCTTCTGAGACTTTAAGCTTTCTACCAATTTTAATTTTTTCTTCATCCTCATCGTCATCATTTTCATCATCTTCATCACCATTGTTTTCTGCAGGTTCAATAGTTTTTTCCATCTGGACTGCTTCGTTCTGTGTACTTTCATAAATAATATCTTCGTGTGACGGTATACTTTCTGATTCTTGTAAGATTTGTGTTGTAACGACTAAAGAATCCGCTTGAGTTTCAAGAACTAAATTTTGTGAATCCAATAAATCCTTCAGCTGTACTGAATTGTCATGAGACAATGAATGGTGATCATCCGAATTCTTTAATTGTTTTGTTAAAAATGAAGTTTCTTGATTAAGGATTCGGGAATTTTCAAATGTTGTTTCATCACCTAATTGTGTCTGTAGTTCGTCAATAGATTCATTATTATTTTTCATTTTGGAAAACTTTTCAACACTTGTCAATTGTGAATCAACTTTTTGTGTAACTTTTTTGTCATACATTTGACTCAGTGAAAAGTCAAAATCTTTAAAAGCATCAGTGTTTGTTAATTTGAAATTGTTATTATCATTAACTTCCTTGGTCGATTCAGCATGAGCATCATCAGATGAATCGTCATTTTCATCATCTTCTTCAGAAATATCATATTCACTTGAATATTCACTAAACTCTGGATCATCATCATGCGTTAATTTACCGTCTCTTAATAAATCTTGTTGGTTTTGTAATCTTTGTTCTTGCTTTAGTTTTTTCGAGTTTGATTTTGAATTTTTCATTTGTTCATCTAATAACATTTTAGCAAGTATCTCATCGGTTAGAATATCAGACTTATCAGAGTCCTTTGAAACATTTTTTGATAATTTAGTCTTTAATTGCTTTGCATTCAATTTTTTGATTTTGTCACTTAATGTTGATTTTTGAATTTTTTGCAATTTTTGTTTCTGCTTCTTGGAGAAAAACAGTTTGACATCTAACATTTTAGTTTTTTTATTGATAGAAGTATCTGCATCCTCGTCATCAGCTGAATCATCACTGTCTAAATATTCATTTTTAATTGAATCATCAGAATCCGAGCCTAGAGAGACAAAATTATCATTATTTACCAATAAAGCCTTAGAACTTAAAATTTTAGATATGGTTTGTTTTTTTGGCATTTTTTTTGAATTTGGGGAGGTTAGCGGAGATTTAGAAAATGTATTTGAAAATCGTGAATTCGAATTATCACTATTATCATCACTATCTGAAGCTGAATCTTTTTTCAAATCATTTAACAATTTAGATTTCGAAAATTTGGTTGGTTTAACAATTACTAGCGTTTCCATTGACCTTTTGAGTAATTCATTCTGACGAATTAATTCTTCCTTTCTTATTTTATCAAGCTTTTTTCCATCAATAATGTCTTTACGGTTCTTTTTTGATAGTTTCTTTGATGTCAGAAGTTCATCATCACCGTGATCTTTATTAAGAAGAGCAGTTCGTTTTGCTTGCCTTATTTTGGATCTTTCTAATTTCCTTGCTAAATATCGTTGTTCTTTTGACATGCTTTCGTAATTCTCAATTTTTGAAGTTAAATTATCATCTTCCTCTGGTGGCTGATTTTCCAAATCATCTTCATCATTCAAAAACAAAGATGACAATAAGTTTGGTGATTGATTAATGTTCTGAGTTTCTGGAAAAGGAGAATTATTTTCAGTATCATCGTCATTTATATCTTTTATAATTGGTCTATGTCTCTGGGTTCGTTTAATGAGACCATCATCATCATCATCATCATCATCATCATCCGCATCAGCACCATCGGCGTCGTCATCAGCATTATCGTTTCCAACACCATGATTATCTTGTGAATTATTATTGGCTAAAGCGTTAAGCTTTCCATTGGCATCATCAGAAGGCATATTATTGACAGTTTCAGCATTTTGAAGGTTATTACTGATAAAATCGTCCTTTCCCAGATGAATTTCATCTTCTGACATAACTTTATGTTTTCTAGTAGGTCTGATAATTTCATCCTCATCCTCCTCATCATTAACTGATTCATTTTGAGAAATGAATGAATTTTGTATTTTGTCAGAATTCGTATTATTATTTGAATTAATATCGTCCTTATTATCAATAAGCTGACCTACAACTTGGGTTTCAAAAAGAATTTTTTCAGCCCCACGAGATTCATGCATTTCTTCTAATTCTTTCTTTTTAGCTTGTTTAAGTTGTAATTTTTCTTGCATCCTTTGCTTAACTTTTTGTAAAGCACTTGTAAATTTTGAATTTTCATTAGTTTTATTATAATCATTAGTATGTTCCAAATCATCACTTATTGCATACTGTTGTGCTAATAATTTGGATTGATGGAAATCATAATCATCATCATTATCATGATTGTCCTCTTGAATTTCATTATCATTTATATGTTGAGTTGATAAATTTGCATCTATAATTGGCTTTAATACAGTATTTGGAAAATTCTTGGATTCATTATCAAATGCATCTTTTTCCAAGGTTTCAAAAGCTTCCATCACAAATGTCGATAATAGCACACTTAAATCTGAGGAAAGATGGAGGAATAAATCTATATTTCAGTTTAGATCATTCATACTAATGTGGTGGTTATCTGAAGTTTAAACAAAACTATAGCTGAAACGCGTCAGAAGAAGAAATATACAACGACGCGTCGCAGAAACAAAACACGAACGAAAAATAACAAGTCGATCGACGCAAAAAATAACAAACGAAAAAACGACATTTTCACATGCACTTCTTATCTCCAATTAATCCTAATTAATCAAAATTAGAAAACGAATATCTCTTTTTAGCTTGATTTTGATGCCGTGCGTCGAAGTTATTATTTTACCGCCCATCTCAGAATCTCATTTCAGGATACACAAGGGCCAACGTGCACCATCTAATCCCACTATTTCTTTAAATAATTTATATTTTTTTTTCACCTAGGTCCTAAATAATACATGCAATAAGATGTGAAACCTTTAAAAACAGGTGTTAAAAAATTACAATTAAAATCATGGCTTATTAGAGAGACCAAATTATTGATATTTTTAAATTGAATTCATTAAACTGTAAAACGCCGAGCTCGTGCTAGCGTACTTTAATTAGTTGACTTGAAGTGGTGAAACTTAAAATTTTTGAAAAATCAAAAATTATCAGTTAATAACGTATTTTTTCTATTAAACATGCATGTTTAATACAAAGAAACGTGCTTGAAACATGATTAACGTTGAAATATCCATGAAAAATCAACGGACATTCTTAAATGTAATATTATATAGGACTAATTTGAGAGCAAACGAATTTATATATATCCCGCCTGACGTTTTTCATTGTAATCATAGTAAATATCCGCAATTTCTAGAAAAATTAATACTCCAGAATCATAAATTAATTACAAAGTTTATCAATAAAACTTATCTTGATGTCACATATATTAAATTATTATATCTTTTTTTAGACTTTATTTTTTGTGTACACTTGCTATAAATATAGAAATGTTTTCCCTTCTATTTCAATAAATTAGTTAATGTAGTTAGTTATCTTATTCCTTTCATAAATTCCTTTTGCTTCTTTTGTTCTATAACAATCTTCAAGTTTTTACCGAGACTAAAACATGCCTTTCAAATCATTGCCATCTATTATCAAGAAGGAAGTCACATGGGGAAAAAATTTAGTTGCTCCAGAAGATTTACAACATTTGGAAGTCTCAGATAAAAATGGTAATGTTGTCACTATAGAAGAAGATGATATTGCCCCAAGTGGTAAAAAAGACTACTGGCCAATTTTCACAGCTGGAGCTGGTTTATTCTCCGATGGTTATGTTAATAACTCTATTGGTACTGCATCAACATGTCTTTCAATAATTTATGGTACTCAATATACCGATTCATCTGCTTTAAGAAATGTGTCTGCAATTGCTTTTGCAGGAACTGTGGTTGGTCAATTAACTTTTGGGGTTTTCTCCGATTACATTTCAAGAAAATTAGGTATGTTAGTTTCTTCTGGTGGTTTAATTTTATTTTCAATTTTAGCTGCTGGTGCTTGGGGTGTCAATACACAAGCTCAATATGGAGGTGACGCTGGTGGTTTATTTGCAGCTTTAACTGCTTATAGATTTTTCCTTGGTTTTTTCATTGGTGCAGAATATCCAACTGGATCAGCTGCTTGTGCTGAAGCTTCGGCATTATTACCAGCAGGTAGAAGAAATAGATATTTTGCTTGGTTCACAAATTTCATGATTGATTTTGGTTTTGTTATTTCTTCCTTTGTACCAATGGTTTTATTATGGATTTGTGGTCCAAATAATTTGCAGCCAGTTTGGAGAATAACTTTAGGTATTGGTGCAATTTTTCCAATTTCTTTGTTCATTTTTAGATTATTCTTTACTGAAGGTAAACAATTTCAAAAATTAAATTTCAAAAATTCAAAAGTGCCAATTCTTTTAATTTTGAAATACTATTGGTTTAGATTACTTATTGTTTCTATTATTTGGTGGATCTACGATTTCTCAGCTTATGCTTTTGGTATTTATTCTTCACCAATTTTAAAGGCAATCATTCCAGATGGTGATTTATATAAAGTTTTCGGTTGGAATGTTGTTCTTAATCTTTTCTATTTACCAGGTTCTTTCTTTGGTGCAATTGCAACAGATTATTTTGGTCCAAGAATTACATTAACTTCAGGTATTTTTGCACAAGCAATTGTAGGTTATATTATGGCAGGTCTTTATCCAACATTAGAAAAGGAAATTGGTGCATTTGTTACTGTTTATGGTATCTTTTTAACATTAGGTGAATTTGGCCAAGGTAATAATATTGGTTTATTAGCTGCAAAAACATCAGCAACTCCAGTTAGAGGTGTCTATTATGGTATTGCAGCTGCAATTGGAAAAATCGGTGCTTTTGTTGGAACATATGCATTTCCATCTTTTAGAAAGCACTACCCAGGTGTTGAAGGTTACCAAGTTCCATTTTGGTTGGCTTCATCATTGGCAGTTTTTGCAGGTTTGTTAGCATTATTTGGATTACCAAGTGTTGATCAAGAGGCTATGCAAAGAGAAGATTTCAATTTCTTAGCATATTTAAACGAAAATGGTTTTGATATTTCAACATTAGGTGATGGTACATTATTAAATGGCACTGAACCTTCTGACTCTGAATCAGCAGAGCAAGAAATTGTTGGACTGAGAAACAATGATGACACTAAGGAACAATTAATCGATTAATTTTTTTAACCCAAGTCTCTTTTTTCTGTATTTTATTATATAGCTTTTATTTCTTATCTCTTCAAAAATATTACAAATTATTTCCTCATACAGTCAACGTCGCAGTCGCAGCATCAAAATCATGTTAAAAATTGTATTTGTCTCGCTTAAATATTATATGTAGTTAGAGACTGTGCTACTACTATATTTATATATATAAATATAATTTATATATATGTCACCTTCTGGCGGTCAAACTGTGTGCTACCGGCATAGTCTACTTTTGGTTATAATTCTTTAATTCTTGCTTCTAAGGAATCAAGCTGTTGCAATATCCCATTGGTACATTTTTAAACTGAACGCATGACTAACATGGATAACTCTTTTACATTTACAAACAGTCCTATAGTCAATTCACCAGGGATCAATTCCACAACGGCAGCACCCCCTGCACATATCCAAAATCACGTCTCGTCATCATCCGTCACATCACCATCCCAAACTATAATAATGACGAACCACAATCAACAAATTGATGGAGCAGTTCCACCAACAACACCGGCACATCCGCCTCCACCACCTCCTCATAGACCGAATTCCAACTATCC
Organism: Pichia sp. PB3310; assembly: GCA_023629255.1. Classification (NCBI taxonomy): domain Eukaryota; kingdom Fungi; phylum Ascomycota; class Pichiomycetes; order Pichiales; family Pichiaceae; genus Pichia; species Pichia sp. PB3310. The sequence goes on along the minus strand of JAMAJE010000004.1, from coordinate 68,715 downwards.
AGGGTTTACACCTATGAATATTAGCTTAAGCTCTTCAAGAACAACACCACCGCCACCGCCACCACCTCCACCGACGGCAGCAACGGCATCTGTAGCAAGTATTGTTACCCAATCTCTATCACAGCCACCATCTCAAAATTCTAATATTCAACCACGGATTCCCCAGCAGCCTGCTCAGCAACATAATCCATTACAACAAGTTCCGCAAGTTCCTGCTCAACATCCTCATTCAAATCAGCATCAACATCAGAATCCCCATTCACATCATCAGCATGGAAATGTTAATGGTCGAACTCCAGCATTGGAAAAATTACCCCCTGGTACAATTTTAACTGTTGGTAAACACCAAGTAACAATTGTGAAATATTTAAGTGCAGGTGGATTTGCACATATTTATGTTGTTAAAACTGATCCAATGGAACAAGGTACTGATATTGCATGTTTGAAACGAGTTATTGTACCGAATAAGGAAGGATTAAATCAATTAAGAGCCGAAGTTGAAGTTATGCAAAGGTTATCAAAAGCTGAAAACGTCGTTAAATATTATGATTCCAATGCTAGTAGATTAGCAAATTCACCCGGTTCATATGAAGTTTTAGTTTTAATGGAATTATGTCCAAATAAATCATTATTAGATTTTATGAATTCTCGTTTAAAAACAAAATTATCAACAAATGAAATTTTAAAGATTATGCTAGATATAAGTAAAGCAGTCTATAATATGCATTTTATGAAATTAATTCATAGGGATATTAAAATTGAGAATGTTTTATTAGATGAGCATTACAATTTTAAACTGGCAGATTTTGGTTCAACTTGTCCAATTTTAAGAGTTCCAAGAAATCATCAAGAATTTCAAATTTTACATAATGATATTTTAATGCAAACCACTCCACAATATAGATCACCAGAAATGATTGATTTATATAGGGGTTTACCAATTGATGAAAAATCAGATATTTGGGCATTAGGTGTCTTCCTTTATAAATTATGTTACTATACGACACCATTTGAAATTCCTGGTGAATTAGGAATTTTACATTCTGCATACAATTTCCCTGCACAACCTCAATTTCCGAAATCTTTAAAACAATTAATTAATATAATGTTGCAAGAAAATCCAATTTTCAGGCCAAATATTTATCAAGTTTTAATCGAAGTTTGCAAATTATCAGGTTTTAATTCTGATTCAATTTCTAAAATAACTGATGTCTATAAAGACTTTTATGGTTTAGGTAATTATCAATATCCATCGAATGAACAAATTCATCCTGCGATTGAACCATTTACTCCAAGTTTTATACCGATGTTTTCACCATTTAAAGCGCCACCAAGAGATCCATTAGAAGTTCAAATGGAGATTAAGATGATGCAACAGCAACAACAACAACAACAGCAACAACAACAACAGCAGCAACAAGTTAAACAACAAGCTCAACAAACACCTGCATTGCAAGTTGAATCTCATGAATCTGCATCAATTACTACATCGAGTATTAACGAAGAGCCATCATCAACGATGACTAAACATTCAAGAGAAAGTGGAACTAGTATTTCGGCTATTGAAGAAGCAGATCCATTTTCAATTCATAATTTGAATAAATCGACAACATCAGGTTCCAATAAGAGTATACCACCATTCTTTTCTATTAATAACAATCATAAGAATAGTAGTAGCAGCAGTAATAGTAATAATAATATTGTGGATAAGAAGGTTGATTCAAGTCAAGAGAGTCAAATCAATTTGAATGAAATTAATGAATTTGGAATTATTAATGCATATAATAATGAATCAACATCTAGAGTCAATTCTAATCCAATTATTACTAATAATACTAACAATAAAAATGAATCATTATCTGTAAATGATGATACTGATTTGAATATTGAGAATGTTGAATCAAGATTTCCTGAAGTTGCATTACCATCTGTTCATATTCAACCGCCAATTATTATTAACAAAGTTAATAATTCCACACCTAGCGTCAATAACGATGATGGTAATAATACTGAAAATAATATTAATAATAAAAATACTAATGATGTATTACATTTAAGCTCAGGGACTATAAAAAGAGGTAAAAGTGTTAAAAGGTATAGTGTTCATAATCCATTTCCTATTAATGATGGTATTAATATAGAAAAGACAGGAGACAGCATAATTTCATTTGATGATATTAAAAAAGATCTAATTGAATTAGAAGCAATCGAAAACAATAATTTAAAGTTTCCAACTAGTAGAAGTGCATTATCATTACAAGGTGGATATCGTAGATTAAGTTCTGAACAACTGAGTCAAGAAGTTATTAATTTTAGTGAGGAAGAAGATAAAGAATAAGGGATGATTTTTCTATTTTCTCTTATTTTCGTAATTACAGTCTTATTTATACATAAATACGTACATAAATACATACATACATATAAACCAATCGTTCAAGAATTTTTTCTCTTTTTTAAGGTTTATTTAGTTCTTTTTTTTGTAACTCATAAACATCGAATGTAATGGCATTTAATAAATATAAGATATATATAAAAAAAGATGTATATCTGAAATAAATAAATAAATAAATAATGAAAAAATTTGACAAACTCAAGTAAAATCTGTTTTGATGTAAAATTTCATTATTGATTAGGTTATAGGAAAAGTTTTTTGTTTTTTCTCTGATTGTGGAAAAAAATGAAATGTCGTATAATTGTTGTTGTTGTACATGAATTGAATAAAAATGTTGTTTTAACTTTAATTTTGATTTTTAAAAATAAATGATAAAATGAACAACATGATTAATGGTGGTGACCTGGTTCTTCATCAACAGGGAAAACAAACCAATCATCTGGTTTGTATTCTTGTGCAACTGCACCATCAGCAGAAGTTGCAACTTCGACAGCAGCAGAATCATAAGAAGCTAAAGCATCAGCACCTTCAGCTTCTAAAGCTGGAACCTTTGCAGCTGTTGGTAATTTCCAAGCTTTAGTTGCAGATTCAGCATCAGCAGCTGTAAGTGGAGTTGGTTTGAAAGCCTTTAATTCCTTGACATATAAATCAGAGATAAGATTAGCACGACGTGCGGAAGTAGAGAATTGTCTAACTGCTTGTCTGAACATTGTTAGGTATCTATTTGCTGTCTAATTGTAGATTCTAATAGAGGTTTTAAGATTGTAATTATCAATGTTTGATCACATTTGATGTTACTATGTAGATGTTATTTTTTGGTGGCCACCAGAGAGGAAGAGAAAACTGCGCGAGAAGACTCTTTCATTGGTTGAAAGGACAGGGCTGCGACACCGCAATTGGATCGATCGACGGCAAAATAAAAAAAAAAGCTAGCGTCGATCGACGCAGTTATAAGTATTATTCAATTAGATTACAATAATAACCAGGCAATTGTCACACACATATATATATATAGATCATTAAATATGTATTATCTGAAATGAAGAATACAAAATAATTCAAGATTAAAAGGGAAGGATTAAATTTAATTATTTAAAAAGGATAAATTAAGAAGATACAATACATTGTGCAGGTATAAGATACATCGATATACATATATACACACGAGAGATCTATAAATCAGCATCATCTTCGTCTGGTAATGGCATAGCTGCTGCTTGATCCATTTCAGCTTGGTATTTTGCCATTAATTCAGAATCAACGGTAACTTCAGGTGGAGCTAAAGCTGGAGATTCAACAAATTCTAATTGATTATTACCAACTAATTTTCTTGCTAACCATAAGAAAGGTTTTTCAAAATTGTAATTAGATTTTGCTGAAATATCGAAATATTGTAAATTTTTCTTTCTATGGAAAGTAATTGTTTTTGCTTTAACTTTTCTTTCCTTAACATCAACTTTATTACCACAAAGGACAATTGGAATATTTTCACAAACTCTAACTAAATCTCTGTACCAATTTGGAACATTTTTATAAGTAATTCTTGATGTAACATCAAACATAATAATACCACATTGACCATTAATATAATAACCATCTCTTAAACCACCGAATTTTTCTTGACCTGCAGTATCCCAAACATCGAATTTAATTTCACCAAAATTAGTGTAAAAAGACATTGGATGAACTTCAACACCTGAAGTTGCCATATATTTTTTTTCAAATTCACCGGTTAAATGTCTCTTGACGAAAGTAGTTTTACCTGTACCACCATCACCGACAAGGACAAGCTTGAAAGTAGGAACTTGTTGTGCCATTTTTACTTTGTTAATATGCTGTGTAAATAAAGTATTTCTTGAATTTGAATAGATCAATAAAGAAACAGATAATTTGAAGAAAGAGAGAGAGTGAGAGAAATACAAATCAGAAAACAAAAAAAAAACATAAAAAAATAATTGAAAACAAAAAAAAGCAAAAAAAGCGAAATTCGCCACTAGGAAAATAAAATAAAAGAAAATTTTTTCTAGAATAAAACATGCGGTCGATCGACGCCACAGAGGCTCAGATTCAGTTTTAAGTTAATTATTTTGTTATTGTTATATATATATATATATATCTTTTATATGAAAAGGAGTTATTAGTACCTTCTATATCCGCTTCCTCCTCCTCTTCCTCTTCCTCTTCCATATCCATAACCATAACCATAACCATAACCATAACCATATCCGTTTTGCTGCTGCTGTTGCTGTTGTTGTTGTTGTTGGTGTTGTTGACCATTTTGTAAATTTTGATCAATGTATGGTCCACGTTTTTCACGCTCTCGATAGCTGCTCTTATAATCACCTGTATAATTACTCCGTTGTTGTTCAGAATGATACTGTCCATGACTATATCCATTAGTATTATTATTTACATATCGTGTGGAATTATGTTGATAACGTGAATTTGAAGTAAATGATGTTGAAGCAGTAATTGTATTTGCATTTGCATTTGCTGGTAAAGCCGTTGACGAGGAGGTCATAGTTGTTGCTCTTCCAATCCTTCCAGTACCGCTAACTATTTTATTCCCTCTTCCAATATTGTAATTTACAAATAATACATTTGGTGGTGGATTAGGAAGCCCTATACTAGTTGAAGGTCTAGTTAGTTTATATTTACTTCTATTCAATGTGGAAGTTGACGTCGTAAATTCATTTCTCTTTATGTTATCGGTATACGTATTTGATTCACCTGGAATCCCATTAAATAAATTTATTAAATTATTATTCTCTAATTCTTTGTCTATATTTAGATATTGTGGATAATTTTGTAGCACTTTTTCATAATAATTGGAGTGAAATTTGACATGTTGTTTCCCCTGTATATGATTTTTCCGCACACTGAATGAATCATGTGTTAGACCAGTCTGACAATAATCACAATAATATTTACCCATGATAATGTCTACTAAAGAGAAAAAACAAAATATAAATAATTATACATTATGCATTAAAATAAAATAAAAATATCATAAGAGAATATCAAATTTTATCTCAGACAATTGAAAAAAGTTAATTAATGTTGTTGGTAGGTTGTAGGTTGGTTGGCGTTTATTCCTCGTCTCGTTCATTAGGTTGTTTGTTTGTTAGTCGCTAAAATTCATTTCTATTATTTTTATTATCTGATTTTAATCATTGAAAACTTGAAACTGTATAGGTGTTAATATCTTCAAATTATTTTATTTTTCCAAATTTGTTTTTTAAATTAGTTTAAAAAATTTCATATACCATATCATTAATGACTACTGTTTTACCTATAAAATATGATGAAGTTAGCAAAAAAGTTTCATTACAAGAAACTGTTCCATTAAGTGCAGCTAAAGATTTAGATTTAGAAATTTCACAATTAAATACATTATATGCAGATTTTATAAAGGCAAATGCCGAATTACCACCTGCTCCAAGTCAAGAATCATTTACTACAAATTTATCTATGATGATTAAGAAAATGCATGAATCAGCAACAAATCTTATGCGTAATAAACAATTTGCTGAAGCAGCAAAACAATTTAATATAGCTTTAGGACTTGCAACTGCAAGGTCAAAATTTGAAGCATTTCAAGCAACATTACCCGAAGTAATGATTTGTTTAATGGGTAGATGTGATGCTTATAATAATGCTAATATGTTTGTTGAAGCATTACAAGATGCTGAAGTTTTAGTTCTTTTAGGTAGTACAATTCCTGATAATCATCTAAGACGTGGTATTGCAAATCTAAATATTGGTGAATTACTGACGGCTAAATCCGATTTTGAAAGAGGACTTGCATTTAATTCTAAACATCCAATTCTTCTTAAACTTCTTGAAATGACTAATACTATCATTGCTGAAGAAAATGGTGATTGTTAATGTATATATCAAAATATCTTTGTAATGTAATATAATATAATATAATATAATATAATATAATATAATATAATATATGTATATATATATAGTGGTGTCGTTAAATCATAAAACAGAAAATAAAGTAAAAGGGAAATTTTGGGCCGCATTTTTGATTTTCGTTTCGATTGTTATTTTCTTCATTCTCATTCTCCTTTTTCTTTTTTTTTTAATTAATTGTTGATATGCTTTACCGTTATTTGCTTTTTTTTAATAAACTCTTTAACGATAACATAAATAAACATCTCCTTTAAAATATATGTTTTAGAATGTCCAGGTTTTTGGATCTTGACGAAGCAGAAGAATATTCTCCCAGTCTGGCGTTTCGCCATCAACAGAATAACGCGTTGAATGTACATTCCAACAAATCATTATCATTAAATAATTCGGATTTTAATCGAATAAATGATAAGCCCTCTACAAAATTTTTGGATAATAATACCTATTTACCGACTTTACAAAAAACTAACGATTTAAATAATTCACATTCAATGACAGAATATTTGAAAAATCATCAGAACCAATTATCTAAACAAGCGTCACAACCATCATCACAACCATCACAACCAGCACAACAATTATCACATATAATACCTGCAAGCCGACAACAAATTCAATCTCCAATAGTGTCACGTTTGAAGTCTCCAGTAACTACCACTTCACCGAATTCAGCTACGATAAATTCAACTACAACAACTTCTGTAGTACCACGGTTGAACAATATAGATTTAAATTCTTTTTCTAAGAAAATGATTATCCCTAAACCATCAAAATTCTTCACAAATTCATTACAAAGAAAATTGAAATCTGACTTAGCTTTTGATACTATTCCAAATACAATTTCTATGGAATCTATTGAAGTGCCCAAACTAGCTATTAAAGCTGCATCTACATCTACACAACCGTCCGTTAATTTAGGATTTATTAATTTAACAAGTGACGATGACGATGAGGAAGACGACGATGATAATGATGATCAAAGATCAAGCAAGGATCTAATTAAATATAAAAGTCAACCAAAACCGTTTTTGTCATCGATAGAAACAAATGCCCCATTTCCTACAATTTCCTCTGCAAATGAAGTACCCAGTTTCAATTCATCAACACGAGAACTTTTAAAATTAACATCATTACCTTCTGAATCAGTACAGGTATTACCAACATCTACGAAACCTTTGTTTACTAAATTTTCGTATAATGATGATTCTGATGCTGATAAATCCGATTCAGAAGATGATGTTATTATTACTGGTGTAACACGAAATACAAACAATTCTTTTCAGCATACAAGTGATCATCAAAATATCGATTCTATCTCTTCAATAACCAGTGTTCCAGCAACCAATGCTCTTAAAAGAGAGAGAGTTGATGATGTTCAAGATGAAACAGTAGCTAAGAAAAGACAGGAAATTTTGCAAAATAAAATGAATCTAATTCAAAATAATTTCAAAAAGGAAGAAAATATCCAAAAAGATTTAATTACTAGGGCAAATATTGAAAAACAAAAACAAGAACAAAATAGAATTAATAAATTACTTGAAAAATACCCTCCAATTAAAGCATTGCCTCAAAAATATCAAATCCATTTTCCTAAAGATACCGATTTTATAATTGAAACTGAACCTGTTTTACCGGCTGTTATCACTGAGAATGAAATACGGCAAGAACAAATCGGTAATATTCCCGAACCTCTAAGAGTTTCAATTTTTAGAAATCAACATAGAACGGTAATGCATTCAATTATTCACAGATTAAATAAATTTAAAGAACTGCACAGTAAAATGGATTTTTTTCTGAAGAATGTTGCTAAAATCAGAGATGAAATTCATAAGAAAGCTCAAAATACAAAAGGTTTAATAAAAGCTGATATCAGATATAATCAAATCTTAAGGTTTATTGATACAAGAATTAGATCTGTTGCCAAATATTATGGCGAGATCGGTTTAAGTATTGATAGATTACAAATTTACAAAAATGAAATTCTTTTACGAGCAAAAAAGGCTGAAGATTTAAGGAAAAAATGTATATTTCAAGGATTTACCGATATCAAATTATTTCCGGTTGATAATTATCTTAGAACATTACCTGAATTAAATTTAATTATTAATGCAATTACAGAAATGTATAGATTTTCTGACCCAAATAATAATGAAACTTTAAGCACAATACGTGCATTCTCATTAACTTCAAGTGTATTAGAACCGATTCCAATTCCTCAAGTTAAATTATATGTTCCTCAACCAGTTATAGGAAATCCAATTTTATCATCTTTTGATGCCCTTAATCCAATTGTTGTTAATGATGATGATTCGGAAGATGATGAAATTTTTGGTTCATCAATACCTTTTGGTAGAAGAAGAGAAGAAAATTTCATGCCATTTTCTAATGTTTATGATGATAATTTAGGTAGATTGAATCCTTATGGTACTAGTTTAAATGATAGTGAAGGTATAAAAAATTTAATGGAATCTATTAAAGTTATTGAATTTGAAGAAGAAGGTCTAGCAAAGACACCTGGAGAATTATGTATTTCGTTATTAAAGCATCAAAGAATTGGATTATCATGGATGTTGAATAGTGAAAAAGGTTCAAACAAAGGTGGTATTTTAGCTGATGATATGGGATTAGGTAAAACCGTTCAAGCAATATCATTAATTTTAGCAAATAAATCTGCTGATGAAAATTTGAAAACTACATTGGTTGTAGGTCCAGTTTCTCTGTTACATCAATGGCAACAAGAAATTTCAATGAAAATTCAAACTGATAAAAAATTATCAGTTTATTTATTTCATTCTACGAATAAAGTTAAAAATTTTAAAGATTTAGCACAATATGATATTGTTTTAGTCAGTTATCAGACGTTAGGTTCACAATGGAAAAGACATTATCATAAAGAGCTTGAAGAAATGAGACATAAAGGAAGTAATTCAAGTTTAAGTAAGAAAAAGTCAGATCAACCATCACCTTTTTTCACTGATGATGCTATTTTTCATCGTATTATTTTAGATGAAGCTCAATATATTAAAAATAAGTCAACAATTGCTTCTAAAGCTGTTGCATCATTAAGTAGTTCTTATAGATGGTGTTTATCAGGTACACCAATTCAGAACAAAATTGAAGAATTATACCCGTTGATTAGATTTTTAGGTATTCAGCCTTACAATGATTGGACTAAATTTAATCATCAAATTGTTTCAGCAATTAAACGTAGAAGTTCAAGTGGGACAAAGAAAATTCATGCTATTTTAAGTGCAATTTTACTTCGTCGGACAAAAGATAGTGAAATTGATGGTAAACCAATTTTAACTTTACCCGAAAAGCATTTAATTGAAGAAGAAGTTGAAATGGATAAAGAAGAAAAAGAATTTTACAGCACTTTAGAACACAAATCTGCCAAAACTGCTGATAAATTATTAAACTCAGGAAAACAAAAGGCATATTCATCGATCTTAACATTATTATTACGTATGAGACAAGCATGTGATCATGAATATTTAGTTAGGTTAGGTGATGATGGTGATAGAACTTCTAAATTAGAAAATTTCCAAAATGGTTTTCAGGCTTTAAAAGATTATTCAAATGCAGTTATTGCGCAAATTGAAAATGAAAAAGAAACTGGATTTATTTGTATTAATTGCAAAGATGAATTAGCGGAAGGACAAGTATTACTATTGAGTAAATGTGGACATCCAATTTGTTATGATTGTCATTCAGATTATTTTGAAGAAAATTCTGAAAGTTCATGGGAAGGTACGAGATCTGCAAAATGTGCTGAATGCGGTGTTCTGAATTTATCAAGTATGTCAGTTGATTTAAAACTGTTTGAAGCTTACCAACAGGGTTACACTTGGCAACAGATTCGTAAGATTTTTGATTTGGATTCCAAAGCGGGTGATAAAAATTGGAGAAAACATATGCTTGAAGAATTTATTAAAAAAGATGGCAATTTGATGATATCTGCTAAAATAAAGAAAACTTTGGAACTTATTGAGAAAATTCAATTCGAAAGACCAGATGAAAAAATTATTATTTTTTCACAATTTCTTGCATTTTTTGATGTTCTTAAAATTAAACTTAATGAATTAAACCTTGATTTCTTGCAATATGATGGTTCAATGGACATGACATCAAAAAATGACTGCATTACAGCTTTTTACAAGGAACCAACTAAAAAGATTTTGTTATTATCCTTAAAAGCAGGTAACGTTGGTTTAACATTAACATGTGCAAATCATGTTATTATTGCGGAACCATTTTGGAATCCATATGTGGAGAAGCAGGCGCAAGATAGAGTTCATAGAATTTCTCAAACTAAAGAAGTTTTTGTTCATAGGCTTTTAATTAAAGGTACTATTGAAGATCGTATTATGGAATTACAGAGACAGAAAGAAGAGCTGGTTGAAAGTGCCCTCGATCCAACAGCACGTAGTAAGATTGGTAAATTAAGTCGTAGAGAACTTGGTTTCTTGTTTGGTCTTAATGGTTTATCTAATTTAGAAGACGATTGATGGGTTGTTATTATTATGAAGAATATATTTGTACTTTAGTTATTTTTAATTTATATAATTGGGAAGAGATGAGTTGTATATATACTGATAAACCAGTAATACGAACCATATTTGAACTTCCTAATATGTTTGGGTTAGTTGGTTAAAATTATTTCAAGAATTTCAAAACTGGTTGTGAATTTTACGGTGAAATGCCTGAAGTTACAACATATCGGAATTATGAGTAGTAATTGAATTATTCTATCTGTAGATTTTCTCTGTATTTTTAGTTTCCTGCTCTGCATTGTAAGAATGACATATTACTATCTCAAATATTCCTATTATCTAATGGGAAATCCAAATAAGTGACAAAAAAATTCGGTATTAAACAATACTTTTTTTATTAACACTTAAGCCATCACACTTAAAAATACAAAGCATCTTCATCAGTGTTAAATTCTTTAGCTCAATCCAATTGCTATGATATTTCTTTTAAAAAAAAGATTCCAACAATTATTAAATAAAATGAAATTAAAATAAAGGTAACGCGATTTTATCAAATGATTATTAAATGATAAACGACACGTTTTTTTTTTTTTCAGGATTGCAGTTATCTAAATTTATCATGGTAAATTAAAATTGGGATTCACGTTTTAAAGATAGTACAATTGATAATGAGTCTTTTATATAATCAAACAAACAAACAGATACAGCAATTGCATCGAGATTTGAATACATTAAAATCATCAGTTGATAATTCTGTTTCTGATTCCAATGTCAACAATATATCATTATCATTAATTGGAGCAATTTCAACAACAATTACATCAATTAATAGATTATTAGGGGATTTTGAAAGTTATGTTTCTAATCAGTCTGATGTAGAAGCGCAAACTAAGAACAAAAATAGATTGAATAAACTACGATCTGAATATGAAGAATTGAAAAGTGAATTTAATGAATTGAGAAAACAAAGGGAAGAAACAATTCGTGCTAATGAGAGAATTCATAAAGAAACTGAAAGGAATAATTTATTTATGCAAAGTAATGACGAAATGGGAAAAGCGAGTGGTATAAGTGATAATCCTTATTCAATTGAATTTAGATCAAGTAAAAAACATAATATTAATAATGAAGAAGCTACAGGTATGTTAATGGACCAAGAAATGAAATTACAAAGGGGTAATGCCAAATTAGATGAAATTTTAGAGTTAGGACGACATGCATTTGAAGATATAGTGGAACAAAATGAAACAATTTTAAAAGTTAGAGAAAAAATGAGTGAAGGCTTATCAACATTAGGCGTTAGTCATGGAACTGTATTAAAAATTGAAAAAGTTATGTGGGAAGACAAATTTATATTTTATATTGGTGCATCATTAACATTATTTATAATGTACGTTATTTGGAAATATCTGGGATAAATTTTTTGATTTTTTTTCTGATCTTTTCTCGTTTAATGTTTATGTGTTTTATTTATAATATACAAAGATATATATATCTAAATTTAAAAATTATACAAAGAATTCAATAAAAAATAATCTTAAAAAATTAAAATCATATATTATTAACAACTGGATTAAAAACTTCAGGTAAGGTATTTGCACAATCACCTATAAATTGCCAAACTTTTGTATTATTAGCATATTTTTCAATTTCTAAATCTCTAACGGTATTAAAAACGGCTATTTTCCCACCTTCATTTTTTATCATATCAATATAAGAAGCAGTTGGCCAAATACTATGAGATGTACCTATAATTAATAATAAATCAACGTTATTTTCTATTATAAATTCGTCCGCTTTATCAATTAAATAAAGTGGTAAAGCTTCTCCAAACCATACTACTCCAGGTCTTAATAAAGACATTTTTTTTCTACCACATATAGGACATAATGGTAAATCATTTATTGAATTTATTTGAGGTAAAGGATTATTTAAATCTTCATATTTTGTTGCATCTAATTTTGGTGTTAATGGCTCAGTATAATTATAATCTTGATAATTACATAAAAAATTCGTGCATTTTAATTTAAAAAGAGAACCATGAAATTCTAATAATTTTTCAGAATTATGATTAGCTCGTTGATGTAATCCATCGATATTTTGAGTAATTGTTAAAAAATTAAATTTGGAATCAAGCTTACTTAATTTTGCAAGTATTTTATGACCATTATTTGGAGATGCCATCAATGCATCATGTCTTCTTAAAGCATAAAATAACCAAACTAATGAAGGATTTGCATCAAAAGCATCCAACGTTGCAAGGTCAATTGATGAATAATTTCTCCAAACATTAAAATCTGAAGCTGTATTATATATTTTGACACCTGAAGAAACTGATAATCCTGAACCTACTAATGCTAATATTGTCAATTTGTTCCCATTTTTTGTTTTACCATCTATATAATCCCTAAAAAGTTGCACTTCATCGTGATCTAACATACTAAATTAAATTGTTTATTTATAATACATAAATTAATATACATACATATTAGATACATATAAAACATAGGAAAAACGGGAAACGCTCGATTCATGTTAAAAACTATTAACTCATCCGTGCACCAAATAAATGAAATAAATTAAATTAAATCGCCCCCCTCGCCCTCGCTTCTGTTTTTTTTTTTTTTACAAATTCATAATTTCTTTTCTCACTTTGTTTTAACATATATGTTGTTTTTCTTGGTGAACATCATTTAATTGTTTTGTTTTCGTGTTTTGGTGTTGCACACTCTGAATATATTAAAATCAGTTGAAAATAAATCAAAAGATTTTTTTTAACGTCGCTTTTTTTTCTCACACACAACGCTTTGATTAATCATGATTTCTAAAGGAATTACTGATAAAGAAAAAGTTTATATGAATGATAAATTCTTAGCATTTATTGAGAATGTTTATAAACTACAAGATTCAAATGGATATGAATTTAATTATGCATTTCATGCATTACCATTACGTTCAAATTTAGAATATTATAAGGTTATTAAAAACCCAATGTCTTATTCTAAAGTTAAAATGTCTGCAAAACATAAAAGATATACTCATCCACAAGCATTTATTAATGACTTAGCTCAAATTACTTGGAATGCAAGATTTTTTAATGAAGAATCATCAGAATATTATAAATTTGCTTTAATTTTAGATGATTATATTAAGAAAACAATTATACCAACATTACAAAATGATAATAAAATTTATCAATTTGATAAAATTACTTATCCTAATTTAGGTCCATTACCAAATAATAATGATTTATATAATGGTTCATCAATTAATCAAAATCAATTAATTCATGAATCTCAACCTACAATTCAAACTCAACCACCTCAATCAACACAATCAACACAATTAACACAATCAACACAATCAACACAATCAACACAATCAACACAACCACAAAATCAAATCCAATCATTACCAGAATCATCAATAAAACCACCACCAATATCACAACCACAAACAACTCAATTAGGAACTAATACTTTAAACAATAACAACATAACCAGCGCTAATAACAATACTACTAACAGCAACAATAATAATAATACTAATAATAATTTAAATGATAATTTAACTCCTTTACCAGATGATGATGATGAAGAAGATTATAAAGATGATGAAACAAAAAATGAAGAAATTGATGAATTAGATTATAGAAGTATAAGTAATCAACAATATAATCCTAATTCGTATACTGCAAAAATTGAAGATACAGGCAAACAACATATTTATACACCTCCACAAAATATAAATAACCATATACCAAATAGACAAATTTTAGAACAATGGGTTAAACGTGGTAGACCACCAATTGTTGATAAACCACATGAACAAAGGATTAAATCAATCATGAGAGGTTTAAAAAAAATTAAAGTTGGTACTAAAACGATTGTTTCATTTTGGGATAAATTACCAAGTCAACAAGATCATCCTGATTATTTAAGAGTTGTCAAAGATCCAATTACAATGTTAGATATTAAAAGTTTAATTAAACAAAGATATTATAAAACTGTTGATTCATATGTTGCAGATGTTTTCAAATTAATTAATAATAATAGAAATTATTTTATTCATGATGAATTTATTAAAAATAATTTAAATATTTTAGAAACAAATATTTCAAGGTTATATCAAATTGAAATGTCAAAACCTGATGTTGAATTTATGTCAGGACATCAAACAAGTAAATTCCCATTATCACAAGTTATATTTAATAATAAAACTTATAAAGTTGGTAATTGGGTTTTAGTTAGAAATCCAAATGATCCATTAAGACCAACTGTTGCACAAATTTTTAGATTATGGCAACAAGATGATGGTGAATTATGTATGAATGTTTGTTGGTATTATAGACCTGAATGGACTGTGCATAGAGTTGATAGATTATTCCTTGAAAATGAAGTTGTTAAAACAGGTCAATATAGAGATCATTTAGTTTCCGAAATTGTTGGACCTTGTTATGTTGCTTATTTTACAAGATGGCTTAAAGGTGATCCAGGTATTCAATTTGAAGGCCCATTATTCGTTTGTGAATTTAGATATAATGATAGAGAAAATACATTTGCTAAGATTAGAACTTGGAAAGCATGTTTACCTGATGAAGTTCGACATTTAGAAGATCCAATTAAACCACTAACTTATAATAGAGTTTTAAAGAAATTTCCTTCACCTATTAAACATTTATTATTACCAGGTTCAACATCAACAAGTCCAATTCCACAACCAATTATACTTAATCTGAATTCTCCTCCATTAGTTGGTGCAGTTTATATACCAAGGGATAATGATGAAAAGGATTTACATTATTTTGATAATTCATTAAATTCAACAGAATGTAAAAGTTATGTTCCTCCAACAACAAATATTAGAATCCCATCATCTGCATTAATTGAAAATTATTCAAATGATAATAATAATAATAATGAATCAATGAATGATAATCGTAGTGATAAATTACCAGGCACAAATACATTGAATATTCAACAGACGAATTTAAATTTATTAAATTTGAGATCAAATAATATAACGCCAAATTATGCTACTAACATTCCTCTTACAACTACTACTTCTAATAATACTGGTAATATCAATATTAATAATATGAATATCATGACTAACAAAAATATTACTTCTAACGCCATAACTCCTGCAACTACCTCCACATATAATAACAATGCTAATAATAATTATGGGGTTTCTTCATTTAAAGCATATTCCAAACCACCAACTATGAATATTAATTCATCAATGAATATGGCTAATAATGTATATCCAGGTTCAAATAAAATAATTAAATCACCATATAATTTATCAACATATTCATTTTCACAATATCATTCACCATCATCATCATTTACATTTATTAAAGAAAATGATAATGAAGATTTAAGTCATGAATTAATTAAAACATCATATTTAAAACTTGATAAATTTAATTATGGAAGATTAAATAAACAAATCAAACAGCAACAAAATAATCTTGGATCATATTCTGAGGATGACAATTTAAATAAAATAGTTGAAACAAATTCATTAATTTGGTTTAGAGGTCCACCATTGAAAATTAATGATAGAATTTTAAACGATGAGGTTTATGATAATATTGATAATTGTGTTGGAATTAAACGTGTTAAATTAGGTCATAGTGCAGAATATCTTTCTTGGAAATTAAAGAAGCAGAAAAAGATAATTAAATAATCAATTAAATTAAAGATATTATAATATTATATGATATGATATTTTCCCTTTCTTTTTTGTATGTATGTATTTTTATAATAATTTTGTAAAATTTATAAATTGTGTTTTATTTTTTAAAGAAAAAAATTTGAAAAGCTGAAACTGTAGATAATATATAAGTTAAAAAAAGGTATATTTAAATATATAAATGTCATAATTATTATTATTATTATTATGATAGATATAATTATAATTATAATTATAATTAATCAAAAATTCCCCAATAAGGTTCAACACCATTTTGACCAGCAGATTTCCATAAATCATTATAAGTTGTGAAAAATATAACTTTATCAGCAACGGTTTGAGCAATTGATTTAATTGCAGCTAATTGTTGGGATTTACCAGGTACACAAGTACCATAAGTTTGGCCTTGAGTTGGCCAACCAGTTTCACAGATCAAAACATCTTTATTACATAAATTTTCCATTTCAGTGATTGAATTTTGAATAAATTGGCCTGAATTTTCAGGTTCAATTGCACCATTCCAAAAAGCATGTTGATTAACAGCAACAAAATCTGATGCAGTACATAAGGAAGGATTATTTTGATAAGCAGGAACAGTATCAACAGTTACAACTAAACCACTATAACCTTGTTGTTTTAATAATGAACGACCAGTTGAAATTGCACCAATAACAGTATTTACATCATAAGTATTCGAATTAATCCATTCATTACCAATTGAAATTGCATAAATTGAATCCCAACCACGAGTTGATGATGTAACTTGAGATGCTAATGTTTGAATATCAGTTTGTAAAGAATCAAGATAAAATAATCCTGCAAATATTTTTTGATTTGAATTGATTGAATTTAACATGGATGAAATAACATTACAATCAGGAGCATAAATTCTAATTATATCAAATGATGATAACAATGACATATCAGACTCAATTTCAGATGATGATTTACAACCACCTGAGTTTGAATAAGGTGAGTATGTAATACCCTTACCCTGAGAAGCATAAGCGCCAACAGAACCATCAGCAAAATTTGAAGATGAAGAGGATGATGATGATGGTATAGATGATAATGATGATGATGATGATGATGATGATGAAGCATTAGCTATTATTCCTTGTGTTGATGATGTTGAAGAAGTTGCAACATATATTATAGATGTTGACGAAGGAGTTATTTGAGTTTGTAAAGTAGTTTGAATTGATGCAGCTTCTTGTTGAATATTATTATTATTTAATACTAATGATAAAGTTGGTTGACTTGTTTGAGTTTGTTCAGCACCATATTGGTTAACCATTACCACACTAGTGACATAAACTGTATCTGCATTAGCATCTGGTTCTGCATTTCTTCTTATATGTTTATGATGGCCATGTTCAAAAGGAGCAGCTAAAATGAAAGAAGAAAGAAACACTACTATTAATGAAAGACTGAAGAACATTTTGAATAAAAGGTTAGCTTGATTAACAGATTGATCAAGAAGAAAAAATAATTTAAATTATCTTGCTCTATGAATTAAGAAATAGGAATATATAAGGAAGTAAATATTTCATAAATGAAAGGACATTGTAGTGTATTTAACAGAAAAACAGTAAATGATAATAACCAAAGAAAAGGTTTAAAATTAACAAAAACAGAATCACGATTAGGAGGCGTAGTAAAACAATTTCGTGTCAAATAGTACATGTTATAATAAGTCCGATATCAGGATATATTTTATGCATATATACAATAATATAACTTACGTTCTGTGATCGGTGATAAGTCTGAATTGTTTCCAAAACATGTAAATAATAAATAATAAATAACAAAACAGTCAACAACGCGTTTTCCTTTAAACGCGTTTGAAAAAATTGACAGGTTAAAGGAATTAACAATTGAACTTCAAAATATATATATATATATATATATATTACTTGCATGATTTATTGTATATTGATCCAAAGGAAGGAAACTGAAAAGAAAAGCGCGTCTATTGATTTGTTAATTAGGATTATTAACCCTTACATCATTACAGTTTGGGTTTAATATTTAGATTCGTCTTACATATGATGTATGTTAACTATATCATAACTTGTTTAAGGGATAGTTTTTTTGTTTAAGGGATAGTTTTTTTTTTCTAAGAATTTTTTTTTTTTTTTTTTTGATTTTTCATTACTGGTGTTAATATATTAAAGATAAATTATGTTTATTAGAAGAAATTTTATTCAATTTACTAGAAATTATTCTATAAATAATACACTTAAACCTTTAAAGCTTGCATTTGATAAACATTCACCACCTATTAACACACCTCCACCATTAGAAAACATCCCACCATTAATATTTCTTCATGGATTATTTGGTTCAAAGGCTAATAATAGATCAGTTTCAAAACAACTTGCAAAAATTTTAAATACAGATGTTTATTGTATTGATTTAAGAAATCATGGTGATTCTCCACATGGTTTACCACATAATTATCAAGCAATGAGTGCAGATGTTGAAGAATTTATTAATGATCATAAATTAATTAAGCCAATTATTATTGGACATTCAATGGGCGCAAAATGTGCGATGGCAATTAATTTAACTAAACCAGATCTTTGTTCAGGTTTAATTTCTATTGATAATGCACCTGTAGATTTTACAGCTGGTTCAACAGGTTTTAGTAAATTTGGTAAATACATAGCTGCATTACAAGAAATTGAACATAATGGTTCAAAATTACATTCATTAAAGGATTGTGATTTAATTTTATCAAAAATTGAATCAAGTATTCCAATTCGTCAATTTCTTCTTACAAATATGCGTAAAACAAAATCTAATAATAATAACAATAATGGTGGATATAAAAGTAGAGTTCCATTAGATATAATTGCACATGAACTTAATAATGTTTCTGCATGGCCATATTCTCCAATTAACAATCATTGGAATGGACCATCTCTTTTCATTCGTGGAACACAATCTGCTTATATTGCCGATGAATATTTAAGTGCTGTGGGAGAATTTTTCCCAGCATTTCAATGCGTAGATATAGATGCCGGTCATTGGGTAGTTGCGGAAAAACCAAAAGAATTTGTTGAAATAGTAGTTCGTTGGATAAATGCCCACGAATGGTAGAAAATAAAAAATAAAAAATTAACAAATACTCCGCCTCTAAATTTATTCATCCCTCATTTTTTATTATCCCCCTCCCCCCCCCCTTGATTCCTAATAAATAGACTTTTAGATTGCTTGCTTAGTAGCTTCGTATAATTAAAAAAAACGAACAAAAAAATATAGAAAAATAAAAATTTAATTATTCAGATGGCCGACTCGCGCCCGTTTTGCGTCGGTTACAGTCGGTTTGGCCGATGAAGGGCAAAGTATTGTCTATATATATTATTATATACATTAAGTACTATATTTTATTATCTGTTAGTGAAATATAATAGAATGTATAGTGTACATAGTTTTTATAGTATAATATATTTAATTTGTTTAAAATGTATATTATTAATATAACGTTTTAATTTAATTTAATCTTCATTTTTATATTTTAATAACTATTTTTGTTATAATCATTATTTATTATCAATCAAATTATATTATATAATGCTTAGATTTACACAAAGAAGATTATTCTCTGCTTCAAGACTTTTAGCAGAAACTAAAAAACACGATGTCGTTGTTATTGGTGGTGGTCCAGGTGGTTATGTTGCCGCAATTAAAGCAGCTCAATTAGGTTTTAATACTGCTTGTATTGAAAAGAGAGGTGCATTAGGTGGTACTTGTCTTAATGTTGGTTGTATTCCTTCAAAATCTTTATTAAATAATTCTCACTTATATCATGAAATTAAAACTGAATCTTCAAAGAGAGGTATTGATATTACAGGTGATGTTACACCAAATTTAGGTAATTTAATGAAAGCAAAAGAAACTGCTGTTAAACAATTAACTGGTGGTATTGAAATGTTATTTAAAAAAAATGGTGTTACTTATTATAAAGGTAATGGTTCATTTATTGATGAATATAATATTAAAGTTGATCCAATTGAAGGTGGTGAAGAAGCAACTTTAGAAGCAAAAAATATTATAATTGCAACAGGTTCTGAACCAAGTCCTTTCCCAGGTATTGAAATTGATCAAGAAAGAATTGTTGATTCAACTGGTGCTTTATCATTAAAAGAAATTCCAAAAAGATTAGCAATTATTGGTGGTGGTATTATTGGTTTAGAAATGGGTTCAGTTTGGTCAAGATTAGGATCTGAAGTTACAGTTTTAGAATTTCAAAAATCAATTGGTGGTGCTGGTATGGATGCAGAAGTTGCAAAATCAACTCAAAAATTTTTATCAAAGCAAGGTCTTAAATTTCAATTAGGTGCAAAAGTTTTAAAAGCAACTAGAAATAATGATGAAGTTGATATTGAATTTGAAGATTCAAAATCTGGTGAAATTAAGTCAGTTCAAGCTGATGTTCTTTTAGTTGCAGTTGGTAGAAGACCTTTCTCATCTGGTTTAAATGCTGAAGCAATTGGTTTAGATTTTGATAAAAGAAATAGAATTGTAATTGATTCTGAATATAAAACTAAATATCCTCATATTCAATGTATTGGTGATGTTACATTCGGTGCAATGTTAGCTCATAAAGCAGAAGAAGAAGGTATTGCAGCTGCTGAATATATTAAAACTGGTCATGGTCATGTTAATTATGCAAATATTCCAGCTGTTATGTATAGTCATCCTGAAGTTGCTTGGGTTGGTAAAAATGAAGAAGAATTAAAAGAAGCTGGTATTAAATATAAGACTGGTAAATTCCCATTTATTGCAAATTCAAGAGCAAAAACTAATATGGATACTGAAGGTTTTGTTAAATTTATTGCAGATGCTGAAACTCAAAGAGTTTTAGGTGTTCATATTATTGGTCCAAATGCTGGTGAAATGATTGCTGAAGCTGGTTTAGCAATTGAATATGGTGCTTCTTGTGAAGATATTTACAGAACCTGTCATGCTCATCCAACATTATCCGAAGCATTTAAAGAAGCTGCAATGGCAGTTTTCGATAAACCAGTTAATTTCTAATCATGATAATAAGATTAAGATTAAGATTGAGACTAAGATTAAATTTTATCATTCATATTATATATTCGAATATATTATTATTTATATTATTTATTTATCTAGCTAATTACATCAAGTAAATTCTTAATATACGAAATACTCAATAGTCTTTTCTCTTTATTAAAGATTCAAAAAGCATGATATTATCGTGACTTAACATATCATCACATAACATCAATACATTGATGCTTAATTACCACTGATACTAAACGCTCAAATATTCCCCGTTGCACCGCGAGTGGCATGTTCAAAAAACGATGCAAAAAATAAAATTAAAATTAAAGAGGGAAATTTACAATAGAGGAAGATGCAAGTCAATTTAGTTTATTGTATGTCATACATACATGTAGTACCTTTTGGGGAATAAGTAGTATTAAATTATAATTTGACATAAATTGACAAATAGTCAATTATATTTCTATTTAACCGATCTTCTATTATTTACTATGAATCATCTTTCAAATACTAATAGCAAATCTACAGGATCGAATGAATCTAGTGGATCTGATAGCATTTCAAAACCGTCACAGTTTCAATCAATGCAGAGTCAATCACCCATTGAAACAACAACTGAAGAAGTTTATGATCCAAAAACTGATAAACCTTATAAATTAACGTTTTCACAACGTTCAATGGTTGGACATGGATCATTTGGATATGTTTATCAAATAAATATATTACCATCAAATAAAAAAGCAGCTGTTAAATCAGTTTTACAAGATGCAAGATTTAAGAATAGAGAATTAGAGACAATGAAAATGATTAATCATAAAAACATAGTTAATTTAATATCTTATTATTATAAAACTAATGACAAAGATGAATTGTATTTACATTTGGTTTTAGAATATGTACCTGAAACTTTATATACTGCAACTCATTGGTATTATTCAAAGCAAAGGACAATGCCATTATTAGAAATTAAATTATATTCATATCAATTATTTAGATCATTAAATTATATTCATTCATTAGGAATATGTCATCGAGATATTAAACCCCAAAATTTATTAATTGATCCAATTAAAGGTATTTTAAAATTATGTGATTTTGGTTCAGCTAAAATTTTAAAACCAACTGAACCAAATGTTTCATATATTTGTTCAAGGTATTACAGAGCTCCTGAATTAATTTTTGGTGCTAGAAATTATACAACTAAAATTGATATTTGGTCAGCTGGTTGTGTAATAGCTGAAATGACTTTAGGTCAACCTCTATTTCCTGGTCAATCAGGTATTGATCAACTGGTTGAAATTATAAAATTATTAGGTACACCATCAAAAGATGAAATTAAATCAATGAATCCAAATTATATGGATCATAAATTTCCTTCAATAAGGCCAATCCCCTTATTTAAAATTTTCCCAAATGTTGAAAATTCAATGTGTGAATTATTTGTTAAAATTTTTAATTATTCACCAATAAAAAGAATTTCAGCAATTGAGGCCTTATGTGATCCATATTTTAATCAATTTAGAGAGAAAGAATTTCAAGATTCAATAATACCTAATTTTAGAGGTTACAAATTAGTAAATGATTCCAAAATACCAGAATTATTAGATTTTAATAAAAGAGAATTAAGTACCAATCCAAAACTGTGGGACCAGCTTATACCTGATTGGAAACGTCAGGAACTATCTGTAACATATATTGATACTTATAATTCAGAAGAATTACAAAATCCGCTTTTAAATTAAGACAAACTTGATAAACTTTTTTAATAAGCTATACATCATCATCATTATCATTATTGTTATTACTATGTATATTTTCTTTATCTGTATATCTTAAAATTCTTCGAGTACGCACAAATCTTTCCATAGAGTCAAGTAAATTTCGGTTATATAATCAAGTATACAAATCTTTCTTATTGTATTTTCATCAACTCTGTTACACCTAAATTAATTTCACTCGTTGAGGATGTCAAAGCGAAGGGTTCTAGGAGGTAAAAATGATTTGGAATTTTCATCATCAACGAAATTAAACGACGGAAAAATAGAAATACAATGTCCAATTTGTAATAAATCAATGTCAACGTTAATACTGCTAAATAAACATATCGATACCGTACATCTTGAGATACCAAAACCCCCTATAACTTCGACAACATATGACACATCTATTAAATCTTTAAAAAATAATAATGCAGATTTTAAGTTAGTGTTACCCCGTGATCATTTTGTTAATCCAAATACAGTTTCGAAATGTGCAGATTCCAGATGCACACATAATATTGGCTTGAAACACGGTTGTATAAATTGTGCTAAATGTGGTAAAGTTTATTGTGATGAACATTGTAAGATAAAGATGAAATTAAATAATCAGTTAAAAATAGAAAATCAAAATTCAAGAAATGGAGTATGGTGTAAAGTCTGTATATCCTGTTTGAATGAAAGCCCCAGCTGGAATGATGAGAACAACATTAAAATAATTGATAAAACTATTGAATTTAATCAAATTAGAAGGTCTAAAATCGCATTAAATGGATTATCAAATTTAATTATTGAACGAAGGCTTGATAAAGTTTACAACTGGATAATTTCAAATATTACAAAGATCAACAAAATTAATGAAGCTGAATTTAAGAATTTTGAAAATTCAATTGTTGATTGGCAATCAAATAATGATATAAATAATTGTCCAATTTGTTATACCAAATTTGGATTGTTTAATAGAAAACATCATTGTCGAATATGTGGTAATGTAATATGCGGAGATTTAAAAAAAGGATGTTCGATGGTTGTTCCACTAGGCATAATATTTCAATTAATGAATGTGAATAAAAGTAAGGAAATTGGTATAGATTATTTTGAGATTACTAAAACTTTACAAAATGATAAATTTGGAATTAGAATTTGTTTTAATTGTAAGAAAAGCGTATTAAATAAAAAAGTTTATGAATTAGATAAATTAAACTTACAAGATACAGAATTTATAAAATGTTATAAATTATGGAAATTAATTTCAAACAAAATAGATAATGAAAATTTAAAATCAATAAAAGATGATGATGAAAATTCAATGTTGGTACATTTATTTACCAGGTTAGATAAATTGATCAAACACATCGATGAAATCTCGAATAATTCAAATATTTTGAATGATGAATTAAAAATGTTAAAAAGTTTAAAATTAGTTATCTTCAATTACATTCAATTAAAATTACCAATTTTACGGAAGGCTCAAGAAGAAAAATTGAGTCGTGAAAGAAAGGTATTACAAAATCTAATAGAAGATAAACCGAAGTTAACTAAAAAGGAAATCAGAGAAAAACGTGAAAAATTGATGGTATTAAATGAACAAAAATTTTTAGTTTCTAATATGTATGAAGATTTAAAAAAGCAAAGAAGGTTTGATGATTTGAAAACTCTTGATTTAAATTTAAGTGATATAGAAAAGGAAATTAATGAATTAACGTTAGAATTAGGTGATGAAGCATTCAGTGCATAGAAATAAGAAAAAGAAATGACAATGATAGTGATATCAAATAAAACTAAATTTTTACATAAACTCTATAAATTTATCTTGCTTTATAATCTCTTATTTCTTTTCTTGTTTGCCTTATTATGCTTTTTGCTTTTATTTGCAACAATCTTGGTATTATGAGCAGCTGCAGTAAGTCTACCCTGAACTTGGTTCATATGAAAAAACTCATCATCTAATTCATTAGCTGCACTATATAATGCTGCTTGTTTACCACCATAGGTTCTTGAACGATAAGACTTATTTTCATCGTCAACCGATAAATGACCGGAGAAAGTTAATTTATCTAAATCTTTTGATAGGTCAAATGTTTTAATAGATAACCCTTTTGCTTTTATTGCATCAACCAATTGATTCCTACGTTGTTCAGGTAAATGTGAAATTGTATATAATTCTTTATTAAATTCAGCACATTCTTCATCAGTCGCCTTTGAACCATCTTCATGTGGTGGTGGTTCAACATATAAAAGTTTACCGTTCACTAAATCTTTTAAGACATATCTCGCAGCTCTACTTTCATCTGCAGATCCAAAACCTTGAGTCATATACCCTCTAGCTCTCGCATATGCAGTTAATAATTCTTGTGATGTTGGAATACCAGTACCACCTTCTGTTTCTGATAATGTTGGGATTGTTATACCATAAACTGCTTCAATGAAAAACTTTGGAATTCTCTGACAAACAAGTTGACATGGACCTGTATATTCTCTTAATTGATCAATTGGTAAGACACCATTACAAACTAATTCACCATTAGTATATGCAAAATTAGGGAAAACTAAACCAGGACAATCACATAATATCACTTTATCAGATAATAAAATAGTTTGAAAATGTTTTGTTTTACCAGGTGTTGAAGAAACTGAAACTTTTTTCGATCCAACTAATGCATTAATTGTTGATGATTTACCAACATTTGGATAACCCACTAAACCAATTTGAAGTCTCTTTGGTTGTCCCTCTGGTGCTTCGGTTAATGGCTCTGGTGCAACTTTCAAAAATAACTCTTCTAATTCTTCAACTGTAATAATACGAGTCATTTCCCTGATACTTTCATCTTGTGGTTCGTCTTCTTCTTCGAAATAATAATTTTCTTCCTCCTCATTTTCCTCTTCATTTTCCCCATCATCTTCTAAGTCGTCCTCTAAATCATCCTCTAAATCATCTTCTAAATCATAATCTTCCATCTGATCTTCAAGTTCTTCAAGTTCTCTTTGAAGTTTTAAATATTCAGCCTTTTGTTCTTCAGTGAAATCGGATAAATCTATATTATCTGAATCATTTTCATCTTCACTGAATTCTTCAGCATCCTGTACCTTATTATCTGGATTATAAACAGGTGGTAATTCACCATCATGTTCATCCATATATCTTTGTAACTCTTCTTCTTCTTCCTTTTGCTTTTCTAAAATTTCATTTGCCTTTGCAGCACTAAAGAAAGTATATTTAATACCATTTTCCTTAAAATATAAAGCCCATGCTAATCTTTGTTGATAAGTTAATAAATCGGCCTTATTAACCAATAACAAATTTCTCTTTAATGGATTTAATTCTTTAACATATTTCTCTAAATCTCTTGATCTAAATAATAATGGATTTCTTGCATCAACAATTTGAACAACTAAATCGGATCTTTCAACAACTCTCCATAATTGTTTCCAAACCATAATATTTCTTTCAAAAGGAGTCAATAACAAATCATGATCTTCTTGTAAAATTGCCAAACGTCTTCTCCAATCTAAAAACGCATCACTTTCCATTCTTTCTAATTCAAATTTAGTAGTATTTGAATCCCATTGTGGTCTTCTTGGAACAATTAAATCTTTTATATGTTCTTTTTGAACTTTAAACTTCTTTGTTTCTTCATCCGATGTTAAAAGATAAGGATTATAATTACCTGTATCAACTGCTTGATTATTAATTCTAATAATTTTAACACTTGCATGTTTTTCAGCTGTAAAATCTGTATCTGCTAATTGAGCAGTATTTAAGAATTCATCTAAAGCATTTTCTTGAGTGACAGATCTTAATTTAACCCAATCTGCTTCATGTTTATCGGTTGTGAATCTCATTTGACCATCAGGCAAATAATAAACTTGATTTTGGTTTTGTTTGGCATTTTGAATAGTTCTACCTAAACCAATCGTGTTTTTATTTTTATGTGGAGTGTTTTTTGGACCTTTAGGAGGTTTCCATTTTCTAGTTTCAACAGACTTTGGTGGCATTGTTTGATTTGGTTGTTTAATATTTATAATTTATAAGTAAAATCATTCTTAACACTGCATTATAAATCATATATTAAGAAATAAAATAAAATTAAATAAAAAAAAATAAAAAAATAAAAAATTTTTCATCTGCAAAAAAATCAAATCTTTAAGCACAGCCAATTTTCTCAACTGTTTAAGTTCTTTGTTTCTTTGTTCCTTGGAAGTTGCTATGTTTATAGTTTCGTTTCGATCGTTGAATATTTAATTGATATCGTATAATCATAACATATATATGCGTAACTTTTAATTTTCAGTTATAGATCAAGCTTCAACTTAGATCCGGAAGTAGAATATACTTTTTTTTTCAGCATATTCAATCATATAACTTTTTTCTATAAATAGCATATCATTTGGAATACATCATAATTAAATCATGGTTATGTCACATTCCGACTCGGTTTCTACATTTAGCAGTGTAGGTTCGTCACAATTTGTTGATGCTAGATCAACATTTACAAATGCACAGTCATTTCCTGAATTTGAGGATGCAAAAGATACTGATATTGTTTCACATCAAGAGAAAGATCAATCACCGCTTACCGATACCGAAATGACAACAAAAAATGAAATTAATTCATCCGAAACTGAAGAGGTTCACAATATGCAGGTTAATGGTAACGGAAAAGAAAATTCAAATAGTGATGTTGAAGTTAAAACTGAACAACCAAAACCAGTTGCTCCACCAAGGGCTTTTGTATCCAAAGATGAAAAAATTAAACAATTACAGAAAGAAAAGGAAGAACGCTCTTATCAAAGACAAGAAAGTCATTGTCATGAATACATTTGCTCAAATAATATTATTGAGGTCTTGGATCTACCAGGCTGGAAATTTTGGGTGTGTGGTTTATGTACATTATGCTGTAACTCTTGTTTTAGTTCTTCTACATCTACAATCAGAACTACTGCAGCAGCAGGATAAATGTAATTAAATAATAATTATAACCATTTTTTCTTTCCTTCATGTCTTTGCTTTTTCAATGCATTGAAAGTTTTTGTACCACTTTACTAAATTTTATTAAATTGATAGATATATAAAATATATATAGATATACAAAATTAATCATAAACCTGTTATGAACTTAATCTGCACAAAAACTACTAAAAGGTTTCAAACGTCTGTATTGAAATATTTATCGGACTCTGGTTTTGCCCAAGGTATATCTGTATCTGAATAGCATGTCAATGGTGTATCGTAGGGCAACCGTATTCCAATTTTTAATTTATTTCCGCTTAATGAATCTGTATTATCAACTGTGTCTTTACCGTAAGTTGGGACTAGAATTGGAGTTTCGTTATTTGGATTAGAAACGTTCAATAATTCAGGTGCCACAAAAATACCAGCTTCAAACGATGATATTGTATATTCAAACAAATTATATGCTTTATATTTCCCCCATGCTTGATGTGATAGATTTGCTGATGTTAGAAGGAACCATTTTATTGTTTTAAAATTATCTTCAGTAACAGTATATGTCTTAACATGTGGTGATAAATTTGATCTACCAGCCTTGGATTTTTCTGGATTTTTTGAATCATTTGTCCATTTGTACAGATATTTTTTCATGTTTTCATATTGTCTTTGATATCCATACCATTTACCACTTGTGTTCCAATGTAAGGCTAAGCCTGATAAAACGCTTGCTCTTGATCTTAAGACTTCTTGCTCCGTAGGCCACACAACCATTGGCTCTAATTTATTCTTACCTGATTGATATTCATAATCAGCTTTTTTGATCATCGGATAGCCTTTTTCTGCACATGACGTAAGCATATGAATAAAAATATTTCGTTTCCAATTGTCACAAGGGCCTGCAATAGTTGAAACTTGTGCAATCATTTTTCCACTTAAACTTTGTAAATTTAGCATATGAATAACTTGCCATAATCTTCCATATCCAAATAATGGCTTTGAATCAAGTTTTTTCAAATCATTCCAATTATCACATTTGGTATGACCCGGAGCTGATGCAACAAAGACAACATCAATCGGGCTGAAATCATATTTACCCACCTGATCAATTAACTTATTTATTTCACTATTTTCGTATGACATTAAATATGCAATAAAATCACGCTTAAAAGCAGTACCTGTATCTTCCTTAATTGAAATATTTGGTTGATTAAAATCAAAATATTTTTTGATATCCTTGTGTAATTGTAATTGTGGGGAAACCCAACACATTTGAGTTTGTATTAAATGATCAGCTTCCACCATATTCATAGTATGTACAACAATTTGACACGTAGTATCCTTATAAAAGTTTACCATCATTTTGGTATGATGTGTACCATAATTTTCAAGCTTATTTGATACATCAATTGATTTAATTCTGTATTTTTCCCAAGATTCTTCACTAATTCTTAACGAACTATCCTTATTAATTAAAAAAAATTCACAATCTTCATTATTGATGAAAAGTTTCAAATATTCAAAATCAATCAGCATATTAAATTGATATGTTTTAACTAAATCTTTTGAACCTACAAGATCAGATAATGATACTGTATCTTTATCGCCATCAACGTTAAATTCAGTACAGTATTTAGGATTTGAAAGCAATCGTATTCTTGATGATCTATCATTAATAGATGTATTAAGTAACTTCGTTTCTGGTGATAATACATCGGGTATTTGATTGGATGTTACTCTAGTCTGAAGGCTTCTTTTGTGCGTTTTCAATGGTGTTTCAGTATCATCTACAATTTCTAAATTTCGTTTCAATCTTTTTTCAGCAGCTTCGGCTAACTTTTGACGCATTAGTTGTTGAGGTGTTAAACTCAGTTTTGCATTATCATGCCCAATAATACTTGCTGCTTCGAATACCGTTTCATTAACCTTGTTGATAACATTATTAATATCGGATATAACGAGTTCTTCGTCATCGGACAGTATCTCTATTGCTGCATCATTTTTGTTATTCTTGACAGGAATTAAATCAACTTCATCATCTGAATCTAAACTAATTACTGCATCTTGTTGCATAGTTTTTGGTTGTAAATATGAATTTTATGGGAGATTCTTATATTATGAACATGAATATAACAGAACAAAATAGGAGTTGAATGAATATACAGTTAAAATCAAGATTTTTACCTAGAGCGATTAACTTTTTCCATTCCATCCATTCCATGTGAACTTATAAATCAAGAATTCAAAATCGAAATCTCCGTATCAAACTGATATGATTCTTTCTATTAATCCAAGTATCATGTAGCTAAATATATATTCAAACATTTAATCCGATTTGCAAATGTGTAATATGTTAATACAACCCAAACTAATTTACAATTCAATAACATAAAATTTTATAAGACTAGTAGTAAGTAGTTTACACTTATAATTTACTGAAAGTAGTTTAAACACAATTAATTACAATATATTGAATGAATGTTAAAAAACAACTAATTTAATATAAATAAGTTAAAGCGCTTAGTATAATCTGAAAGCTGGACCCATAGAAGATTTAATAACTAAGGAACCAACATTTTGCCAGTTCTTCTTTAATAAAGAAACTAAGAAGTTGATAGACATCATAATTTGAGAAACTAAAACATCTTCTTCCATTTCAACGTGACCAACTGCAACAGCTAAACATAAGACCTTCTTTAATTGGAACTTAATAGTAGACTTTTGGTCAGTAACCTTTGCGTATAAATCATCAGAGTGAGAAACTGGGGTTGGGAACTTACCAGCCTTAGATAATTGAGGACCTAATAATCTTGGAACTTGTTTAATTAAAGCTTCAGAAGCAATGAAAGCGTTATATTTCTTTGCTAATTTCTTAATTAATTTCTTGTTCTTGTTTAATTTCTTTAAGTCATCAACGGACATAGCATCACAACCTAAACCCTTAGCTCTATCGACATCAAAAGCATCACCAAAAATACAGATAGTCATGTTTGGTCTTGGGACTTGTGGAAGTCTTAAAGTACCAGAGAAACGCTTATCT
This sequence comes from Pichia sp. PB3310, assembly GCA_023629255.1. Taxonomy (NCBI): domain Eukaryota; kingdom Fungi; phylum Ascomycota; class Pichiomycetes; order Pichiales; family Pichiaceae; genus Pichia; species Pichia sp. PB3310. The sequence goes on along the minus strand of JAMAJE010000004.1, from coordinate 37,421 downwards.
CTTTGTGGATCATAGTTCTTTAAACCGACTTGTAATTCAACGGTTTCTAAGAAGTTTCTCTTCTTAGTTTCAGTGGAATACTTTAAAAGTTCCTTGACGTTTTCTCTAACTTGAGTAGTGTTAACCTTGGACATGATTAGATGATTGTCTCCCTAAAATAGGTAATACCGAAATATGGTTTGTTCGACGATACTCTAAAAGGCCAATTCAAAAGAAGAATATGTATTGTAGTATACAACATGGCAAGCTAACTGAATTTTGTTTCCCGCACCAGACGAGAAGGTTGTACTGAAAATTTTCATTCCTGGAAATGTTTAGCTTTTTTTTTACTTTGCGTCAATAAGTGGTGCTAAACCCTTAGCTATTGCACGTGACATTATTTTTTATAATTAATAATAATTAAAAATGATAGAGTACTTATCTTTACATGAATTTAAAATCAAATGTGATATATCATAAAATAGTCAAATAGTGAAACTGGATGATATTCAACAGACTTATTTTTATTATATATTAACGATCCTGGTATTTTAAAGGTTTCAAACTGTTGCATTTAACTACAAAATGATACTATCAATTCACCAGTTTCAAATAAGATTATTTGGCACATCAATAATTAGATTAAAATCAGCATCTTCAAATCGATGGCTTAACAGGCAAACTAATGATTATTTCACAAGACGTGCAAAAGAAGAAAATTTGAAATCAAGGGCTGCCTTTAAATTATTGCAAATTGATGAAAAATTCAACATCTTTGGTAAATCAAAGAATACAAGTAATAAATTGACATCTAAAACTAATAATCATAGTAAATCTCTTAATGTACTTGATTTAGGTGCTGCACCAGGTGCTTGGAATCAAGTTTCATTAGATAGATGTCCCCATGGTTCTAAAATTTTAGGTGTTGATATATTAGCTTATCAACCACCACATGGTGCATCAACAATTCAAGGTAATATTTTAAGTAAAGGTACCCACAAACTTATCCAAGATTTTTTCCAATTATCTGAATTAGAGAAAAAAAATAAAGCTTTTGAAAATGTTGAAATTATTTCTAAAACTGGTTTTAAAAATATAGAAACAACAATTGAATCTGATGTATCCATTGTTGAAAGGGAAACTGAATCAAATAAAATAATCGAATCCAAAAAATCATCAGATACACAAAATGCAGAAACAGATTTGAAAACTTTATACCCTGTTGATGTTATTTTAAGCGATATGTATGTACCATTTCCACGAACTACAGGTTTTTCAAGTGCAACTACTAACAATCCATACTTAAGGATGGCAAACACGACAGGACTTGCATTTAAAGATCACACAATGTCGATGGACTTATGTGATGCGGCTTTGATTACTGCTGTTGATTTACTTAAAAAAAATGGTTCTTTAATTATGAAATTTTTCACAGGTGAAGAAGATAAACTTTTAGAAAAACGATTACAAAAAGTATTTAGAGAAGTTAAACGGTTCAAACCAAAAGCATGCAGATTAGAATCAAAAGAATGTTATTTTGTTTGTTTAGGAAAGAAAGATTACTCTTTTGATAAACTTGAATTATTTACAAGGGTCTAAAAGCTTTTATTATTGATGTTTATTATACCAGACTCGAGAAACTGAACGAAATTCTATAGAAAAAAATATAATATAAATATAAATATAAATTTTGTATATTTTGTATATTAGATGAAAAATATTATGCCCATTTACCAACTAATGCCATAATACCAGTACCTAGGCAAAGACAGAATAAACTGTACATTAATTCTGTGGTTTTCTTTTTAATTTCTCTGTTGAAAATAAAATCTCTAGCTAAGAATTCAACCATACCAGTATAGACTAAAATACCAGCAGATAGCCCGTCTAAAGTACCAGAAACAACATTTGCGGTATATGTGCTGCCGGAATAAGTGGTTCTGACACCAATACCAATAGCCACTGAAATTGGTGTAACCAGACCATAAGCAAGACAAAGTAAATATTTGTAAATTTCAGGTTTTGATTTTGGCCATGGAATTGCAGATAATCTAGCACCAATACCTAAACCTTCAAAAGATTGATGGAAAACTAAGACAATATATAAAGTCTTAAATTCATCGTAATCGGTTGAACCTAAATTTAAACCAATAATAACAGAATGGAAGATAACACCAAATTCTAAAATTAAAAATGCAGCAAATTGTGTTTTGAATTCATATGTATTACTTGAGGTAATACTTCTTTCCTCAATTGAAACGCTATCCTTTTTACTTTTTGTTTCATCACAAACTGCACAATCTTCACCCAAATAACAAGCTTCTTCTGCAACAGCATCTTGTCCTTCTGGTTTTTGGGTTAACATTTTTTGAACATCAATATCTTCAGCAGAATATCCGTACTTACGTTCAACATAAACTTCACTGAAAAGTTCTATTAGAAAGACACCAAAAATTGATGCAAGCATTAATGCTGGGACCCAAGAATATATAGCCCAATTACCCCACATACCAACACAAGAATCTGCACCAATTGAACCATATGATGGATCCATTAAATGAACAAAAGCAGTTGCAATAATAACACCAGCACCAAAGAATTTTGCAAATAAATAAAACCAAATAGATAATCTCCATTTGAATTTTTGAGCAAGTAATGGGAACATCGTAACAAATGTTGAAACGAAAAAAATAACAAAGATTGATCCAATTCTTGTACCAACACCACCGGAGAAACTTGGTTGAGCATCAGCAACACCTTGAATCACACAAATTTTAAAAGCATCAGGAACATTGTCATCAGTCAATGTAATATTACTAGGATCACCATATTGAGACCAGTCAGGCATTTTTATTGAATATTCTTATATTTGTTTGTTTGACCTTAATTAAACGAAAAATAAATTTAAAAAATCATGAATGTCTCCATCAACAGTCAAACAAATCGACAATTCCAGTCTCTTAAATAAAATTCCCATGAAGCTATGTACTGAAAAATTTTTCATATAACGTTCCCCATAAGTTGTTTCGCAATTCTTCAAATAATTGGATAACCAGAAATGTACAATTATTATCACCATCCGGGTTGAATTTTAGACTTGAAATGTGCCAAAACGTAAATTAATTGCCTAAAAGGGTATAATATTATAATCGGCAACCATCAAGGTATTATAAGCGATCAGAACCTATTGGAATTTTCTGTAATGGTGACGTATACTTTCTATGCCCCTCTCACCGTACATATAGTGCCGCACACGTTAATCCTACCATACCGTAACCATATGGATTATATTTAATGTGTCTTGATAAGTCATAATAATATATTCTCATATGGTATAAATGTCTTAGTTATAATCTATGAATATTAATCGGATACATACCTTAAGTTGAAATAATATCAAACAGTAAACCTAATATGAAGTTGATTATAGCAGTAAACCTAGACTATAATATAATGTTTAATAATAAATAGAGAACAACAAAATAGCTAACAATAAAACACAAATATATATTTTACACATACCTCTCTCTAACAATAATAAATATTATTTTCAGCTAAATAAAGGGAGATATAGTTAATGTACTAATGAAGTATAAGTAGATGAACTATAATATGGACTGTTTTTAGTAAAACGTCGGATGTTAAAAGATATTATAAATTCGTTATAAAGTAATCCTTATAAAGATAATTCTTAAATCTATTTCGTACAAAAGTAGGGAAAACACCTACTTAAATATCATTTCTACTCTTATGATTTTAGTCAATTAATTTAATAATTCATTTGTAATTAGTTAAATTTATCTTGCTTCTAAATATCAATTTTTATTTGTCAATTTCGTTTTAGATATTCCTGCATCTTATCATGTCCTGACTTTAATAATCTTTCTTATCGTTCTAATCTGCTAATTCTGAATTTGAGTAATTACTTACCATATTAGGAAATGTAATTAATTAGCTGTTTAATTATCGGCCGTTCTGTACTTATTTCTTTTCCTGATTTGTTAATTCTTTTCATATAAACTTGCTCATATTTAGTTTATCTCTTTGACAAAACGGTATTCATTAAACTAATCATAATTGTTAGTTAGATAGTATGTAATATTAATTAATGTCTTATTAACATATCAACATTTGGTTAACAAATATTCGGGAATTTTATCTTGAAAATATTCACAGAAAAATTTATTTCGCACGGAAGCTGGCTTCAAGTTCCAGCAGAACCTATATGTTTTGACGTTTTTGTCCGTTACAATGCACCTAAGACTTTTATTTTCTCTAGTTTGTTATTTTAATCTGCACTCTAAAATATACACCCTATATATATATATATAGATATTTAAGAACAACTGACCGTCAAATCTGTGAATAAGATTGATTATTAATTCAGTCATATAAAATTGTAAGGGGTAGACAGATAAGGCGGAAGAGGTTGGAACTAAAATAGGTTAAATTAATGATCGGATAAAGTTTAAAATATATATATACATCAATAAAAAGGACATCGTCATTAACTATCTTCATCGGTCTCTTCATCTGCGGCATTAACTTCTTCTTCAGCTTCTTCAAAATCTTCTGTGTTTTCATCCTCTTCTTCGACAGGTGCTTCAGTAACTTCCTCTGTGACATCCTCTGTAACTTCGTTTATTCCTTTTTCAACTTCAGGTTCGTCACTGATATCAATCAAAGTTTCACTTAATTCTTTTAATGATGGAAACGCAGATGGATTTTCTACAGGTGATAAAATTCTTGAACTAATTTTATCCTTGGAATTATTTGTTAAATCTTCTTTCCAAAGTTTGGTAAGTTCATCTAATTCTTTAATATCACCTTTGTAAACCAAACTTAAAAATGCAGCTTCTGTAAACCTATTTGATTTTTTCAAAATTTCAACACATGTATTTAAATCTTTAGCAGCCCAAGATGCAGCAAATGCTGAATTATATTTTCCAGTTTCCATACATGAACTACTTAATTTCTTCAGTCCTTCAGTATTATTTATTGATGTGTATAATAATAATAAAGATTCATAATCTTTACTGTTTTCAAATGATTGAATAGCTAAATCAAATTTCCAATTTGAAAGTGCAGTATCACCAAGTTTTTTCCATTTATGAATGGAATCTTCCTTTGTTGCAATATCTAGTGCTAAATCGAAATTTAATGTTTGAATTGCCAAATCAAATTTTTGATCAAGATCATTTGATAATTCTAATGCCTTTTCTGTATAACCTTGTTCTTCTAAGAATCTTGCAATTTTATTTATATCTCTTTCATCAATATTATTTATTATTGAATCGGCATATTCTAAGTCACCTCTCATAACGACAGTTTGATATTCTAAAACAGCCAATGATAAATAATATGAAATAACGTTCATATCTTTATCAGATACATAAACTTTGTTATCTCTTGATAAATAACCTAATAAAAACATTGTTTTATCAAAATGAGCTAAATTATAAATTGAACCACCGACTAAATAATTTAATCTATTTGAAGCAGATGTATAAATAAAAACATTACCTATCCATTTACCAGTAACAATTTGATCTTCAACATCAAATGCAACATCAAATGACTCAATAACACCCTCTTCTGGATCGATTGTACCATTATCTAAACTTTGTTGGAAAATTTCTCTATTATATGTTAAAGCATAAGCAGATTCGTTTGAAGAAATTAAAACTAAATCACCTTCATCAGACCAAAAAACATTTTCAGCATCAACAGAAATTGACCTAACAATTTCACCTGATTCCCAATCATAGAAAATTAATGATTCCCCTGATTTAACAGCTAATAAAGCACCACCAAAAATTTTATCAGCTTCATCAATTAAATTAATTTGGCCATTTGGTTTTTCCTTAAAATTTTTGAAAATTTTAATACTTGATTTAGATTCTCTAATTGCATAATAATTTGAATCTTGAGCCCAAACAAAATCTAACGCTTTACCATACATTTTGTTTCTCCATGCTAATGAAGTATAAATAATATATTCATCATCACCAGTGACAGAAACAAATCTACCATTTGGTGAATGAACTAAAGAATTAGGGAAAACTTCAACAGAACCAAATTCTTTTTGAGTTAAACTTAAAACTTCACCATCTTCTGAAGTTGCATCAGAAGCTTTAATAATAGAATGATAAACTTCATTATGTTTACACCATATAATTTTACCTGATTGATCCATTGATAATAAAGGTTTATCATCACCCAATTGGAAAACAACATTACCTGCATCAAAACCAACAGCAACCAATGAAGTATTTTTTCTTGTTGAAATACACCAAGCTCTTTCTAATCTATAATTTAAAGTTTTTTCTAATTTATATGTATTACTATTCCAAATTTTTATAGTTGAATCTTCAGAACCAGAAATAATCAAAGGTAATTCAGCGTGGAAAACAGCGAAGGAAACATTAGAAACATGACCTTCAAGAGATGCAACACATGATTTAGTTTGATAATCCCAAATTTTAATACTTTTATCATCAGATGAAGTTAATAAATAAGGTTTATCACTATGAGGGTAATAATCAACATAATTGAACCCTTTTGATTCAGGAGCAGTTAAAGTAAAATTTGGAACTTTAGAACCCAAAGACCAAATTTTAACAGTTTTATCTAAACATGCAGAAGCAAAAGTATTTGGATCTTTTGGATTAAAACAGATTGACATAACATAATGTTGGTGACCTTCAAAAGTTTGTTCTAATTTCCAATTATTTTCCCAATTCCATAATTTAATTGAATAATCATCAGAAGAAGTTAAAATATAAGGTCTTGAAGGATGAACAGCAATTGATCTAATATAATCAGGATGAGCTTCAAATTGAGCAATTTTTTCACCTGTATTATAATTATAGATTCTAATTTGAAAATCATCAGCACCAACAACAATCCAATTTTTACGAGCAATAAATTTACCAGCTCTAACAGGTACATTGGTTACATCAATTGATTTGACTAATGTTTTTGTTTCATATGAAAAGATTTCAACTTTACCACTATAAAGAGTGGTTAAAATCCAAGGTTCAGTAGGATGGAAATCAATACCTTTGACACGATCTGATCTGTTACTTGAAAGTTTCTGTATTAATAACAAAAAATCATAAAATTAGGAAAAATATGTTAGTATTTAGGTTAATAAATGAAAAGATATTAGCATCCATTTTCTTAATTTATTAGCATAATCGCAGATGAATTAATAATCATATATAATAATAATAATCAAACATTTAAATAAACCGAATCAGGGGATTTGATTTTTGAAACATCAAAAAAAAAATGTGCAATTGTGAATGTTTAGAGTATTGAAATACATACCTTAATATCAAGCTTCATTATGTAGATGTGGTATTATTCAGCTTTAGAATATAAGAGAATCACAAATAATTATAAATAGATAGTTACAGCTGGTTGTTATTCTATATAAGCATATCTTAAACTCACAACAACACCGTGTTCAATGTCTCTTTCTTTCTTCCTTAATATTTTCTTAGAAAAACGCAAAACTAGAAATTTTTCTTTTACGACGCGTCGATTGACACTGAAGGGAAAGTGCGCAAGGACAAGGCACAAGGCAAGGGGAGAGAGAGAAATCACCCATCCAAGGAGACGGAAATCAGAACATTCAATTCTTATTTGATGTCGTGTTTGGAGAGAACGTTAAATATCTTTTAATTCCTACGAATCTTTAAGGTATTGATTAGGATATAATTAACATAGTCATATAATAGCACAAATGTGGATTTTTGATTGGTTTCAAGATGCTTTAGCGTATTTAGGTTTATGGAATAAACATGCTAAATTATTATTCCTTGGTTTAGATAATGCTGGTAAGACAACCCTTTTACATATGTTGAAAAATGATAGGATGGCAACTTTACAACCAACATTACATCCAACTTCTGAAGAATTGTCAATTGGTAATGTAAGATTTACAACTTTTGATTTAGGTGGACATCAACAAGCAAGAAGATTATGGAAAGATTATTTTCCTGAAGTTAATGGTATTGTTTATTTAGTTGATGTTGCAGATCCTGAAAGATTTGAAGAATCAAGAATGGAATTAGATGCTTTATTAAGTATGCCTGAATTGAAAAATGTTCCTTTCTTAGTCTTAGGTAATAAAATTGACTCTCCAAGAGCTGTTAGTGAAAATGAGGTTAGAAATTATTTAGGTTTATTACAAACTACTGGTAAAGGTACTGGTCCAGTTACTGGTAGACCATTAGAATTATTCATGTGTTCTATTGTCATGAGACAAGGTTATGCTGAAGGTTTTAAATGGTTATCTCAATTCATCTAAAAACTTTGTACTTTTATTTTGTCTAATGTTCGATAGTCCTATTTTATAATAATCATAATAATCATAATAATCATAATAATTATAATCATAATAATTATAATAATAATAACAGTTCATTATATTGATTTATACAGTGATTTAGATTAATTTCTTAGTAAATAAGGACAAAATCAAAAAGATTTATAAATTTATTTTATTCATCTTCTCTTGCTACCAAATGCAGCAGTTGACCCTTCACTGCTTTCTAGCTTACGCTTTTTACCATTCTTTTCAAAATATTCTTTCTTCTTTTCTTTTTGCTTTTCAGCTTTAGCTGCTTCGATCTTCTCACGGGCTTTTATTTTAACAGACATTTTAGAATCTTTTGTAGCTCTTCTCTTACTTTCTTTATCATTTTTGATTGTTTGAATAGTTTGAATTAATTTTCTAGCACTCTTTTCTTCACTATCCATGACAACAGCTCTCTTTTGTTTATAAGTCTTATTCTTTTGTTTCTTTAATTCTTGAATTTGAGATTTAAATGGTAAATTCTTCTTAATAGATGTTGGAACTTTAAGTGCATGGAATTTTCTTTCTTGTCTTTCAATCTTCTTATAATTAGAATCTTCTTGACGTGGCGTTTGAACTCCATTAAGTGCTCGAACTTCACCTGTTAATCTCATACCCTTCCAATTATTTTTATCTTTTAATAATAATGATGTAACAGGGTTATAAAATTTCTTTGGTTTAACTGGATACCAAGTTCTTAAAATAATTGTATCACTCATCAAAATTCTATCTTCAAATGTTGCTCTATAATAACCTTCAGGACTTGATAATGCACGCTTAATTTCACCACGAATACCAGAAACCGTTTTAATCGATGCACCCTCAAACTTTGCAACTTCCATTGCGGATGTAAACATATCTTTAATAAATGCTGTATTACGATAAATTTTCTGAGGATAACCAACTAATTTTAATTTTTTAACAATTGAACTCTCTGCATTTAAATCTTCAATAATACCGGTTGCTGCAATTCTAAATGATCCAGTTGTATGATCCTTATCGACAACTTGAATACCACAAAATGTTGTATTTGGCGCAACTAATGGACCATAAAAGGTTACAAAACAATATGCATGTTCAGGTGTATATTTTAACATTCTATTTCTTGTTCTTGAATCAGATGTTGTATAAATTGGTAACGTTTGAAATCTTCTCCAACCTAATGACAAAATTAATGGATCATTAGATTTGAGAATTTTTTTATGCCATCTATGTCTTCTAATTCTACCATTCATAAAACCAAATCTCTCTTCAGTACTTAGTAAACCACCAACAATAATTGGAAATGAAGGATCAAAATTTTCAATAAATTCCATTGGTAAGGAATCAAATGTTAGTTTAACATATGAACCAGCAGAGTAACCTTCAATCTTGGTACGTGCTTCTGGTTGTAATTTACTTAATTCAGCTTTATTAATTTCTAATTGTTTTGCCATTTTTGCCTTCTGGAATTCATACCAATTATCATGTTCGTTAAATGGATCATCATCTCCTTTATATTCTTCTTCTTCTTCAAATTGCTGCTTTAATTTTGCCTTCTTTTTAGCATTTAATTCTCTTTGCTTTTCAATTGTCATATGACCTTCATCTTCTTCTTCTTCTTCTTCGTCATCATCATCAGAAGCGTCATTAATTTCAGTACCAATACCCATTTCATCTTTCATTTCTTCTTCTTCGAAATTGGTAAAATCGTCTTTTTCATTTTCAGAATCAACATGCGTGTCATCATCATTGAGATCTTTATGTTCTTCATTTCCTTCAGCTTCTAAATCTTCAAAATCTCCATAAATCTCGTCGTCACTTCCTTTCTTTTCGTCTTTTTCTTGTTGAATTCTTTGTTTAGCTGATAAGAAAAATCTCTTTTTTAATAAATTTAAGGCATCACTTCCAGTAACCCATTTTTCTTTCAATTTATCTACTGTTAAGTTGGAACCGTTGGAGATTTCTTCATTTACTTTATCATCTTTCTTTTTAAAGAAATCTTCATCGTCCTCATTCTCGGAAGATGATAAAGTATCTTCTTTATCTAATTCTTCTTCTTCTTGTTTCCATCTTAAAATAACATCCTTTGGATCAATATTGTTCATATAGATTAACTTATTAATGTCCCAAGTTTTCTTGATTTTCAAATGGTTTAATTTGGAACCCATGGATTTCCATTGAGAAAATTCATCGTCATCACCTTCTTCATTATCATCTAATTCGGAATCTGTTTCAAATTCAAGTTTTTCATCAGATTGGGTATTATTAGACTTCTTTAGTTGTTTGAGCTTATCTTCTCTTGCCCTATCATCTGCTTCTTCATCAAAATCAACTAAATCATCTTCATCGAAATCATCATCATCATTTAATTCTTCAATTGCTTGTTTATGAATCCTTGGATTTCTCAGATTTTTTCTACCTGAATCACCCTTAAATTTACTTTGTTCTTCTTCATCATTGTCAAGGGCATCTTCATCTTCATCTTCATCAAAATAATCTTCATTTTCTTGTTCTTGAACATTGATTTCTGGACCATTACTAAATAGCTTAATACCTGAAGATTTTCTAGAATCTATTATATCAGCAGCATTTTGTAAATCTTGAACTAATTTTTCACCAATACCACTCATATCTTCTTCAGATTTATAACTTTTTTGTCCAACATCAATGTAAACAGCATCTTTATCAATTAAAACACCATGAACATCAGACATTGGAGCATAAATAATTTTTTGTTTATCTTCTAATCTTTTTCTACGTTTAACAGTTTTAGCAGGTGCAGGTTGACCATTAGCTTCAGCAATTTTTCGTTGTTCTCTTTCAAAATCTTCTAATTTTTGCTCAAAGTATGGAGTTGGACAAGGATCTGGTAATTTTTCGACAGATGAAACAGTATAATCTCCAACACCAGCTAAATGAACTCTTGCATTTACACTGGATAAAGGGGTACCATGTAAATACCCATAAAGTGCAATTTTTCTATCGCATTTTGGATCTTTTTCAATTTTTGATGGATGAGTTAAATCAACAATTCTATCAGATAACAAATAAGGATGTTCATTTCTCCATTTTAAAGGTCTAAATTTCATAACTGATATAAATCTTGATAAATTTAAAATTTCTCTATCAGGATATCTTCCATTAATAACACCTGATAAATAAAATAATTTTGCACCTTGATAAACTTCAGTCCAAAATCTTTGTTTTAATCTTTTCTTTGCAGCTCTCATTGTTGCTGGTTTTTTGAATAAATCTAAATGAGTTGTAACACCTAAAACTCTTGGCATACCATGATGTTGTGCAATATTTAAAAATTCCATTGTTTCCATTTCAAAACCAAAATTACCATCCATTAATAATAAAACTAAATCAGCAATTTTTGCAATATCAATCATTGAATTTAAATCATTTGAACATTCAATAAAAGTTAATCTTCTCCTTTTACCACTAACAACAGTAATTGGACCTTTTATATCAGAAACTGTAGTTTTTGTTAATCTACGAACTAATGAACGAATTAATGTTGTTTTTCCAGTACCAGGTGGACCAACAACGGCGACAATAATTGGAGGTGGATCATCTTCAGGAGTACGATCAATCATAGGAACATGAAATCTTTTTTCTCCTAAATCACTACTTCTAACAGCTTGTCTATGTAATTTACCAGGTTTTGCAAATGCAAAAGCCTTAGCATTTTTACCTTGACTATGAAGTTTCTGTTTTGCAGTATTTTTTCTAGCATTTCCTCTATGCGTTTTATTGGACTGTTGAGAATCCATCTTATTTTAAAAATTCAAATTATTCAAAAAAATGCAAGTTTGGAAGATAATTGTATATATAAGAATAAAAATAAAGAATAAAAATAAAGATTCTCTAAAGATTTTTTTTTGAATAAAACAATAGATTGAAATTTAAGAGAAAAAACTAACTTAAAAAAAAGTTTCAGGCAAAAAAAAAATTTCATGTTACTACACAGCCTTGAAAATATTTTTTTTTAAACGGTATTACGTAAGCACTGTAGTGTAAACTGATAAGAGAACAGCTAGTTAAGGATAGAAGTTTGTAAGATTTTAAAGACATAAACTAAAAGAGCAAAGGCAGCATATTATAATGTAGTCATTGATTATGGTATTAAAGGAGTTTTGTTTCTGGAAAAAGTTCATATCTTGTCAAAAAAATTTAGAATTTTCAAGTCTCAAACTCAAGTTTTATAAAAACATGAATTTTTTAAAAACTGTAAATTGGTTAAAATTAATGTTTTTTTCAATTATTGAAAAATATATCAAATATTTAATGAAGATACTAACTAATAGAATGAAGGGTCATTTTAAAAGTGGTGATTATATAAAGTATAAATGCATGACAGTTAATTTGCAACAGCTTACGTAATTTTTTTTTATTTTTCTAAATTTTACCAGGAAGTCAATAGCGAGTGGCGAGTGAGTGACTTCATTTAATTATAATGAGAAATCAGGTGCAAGGCGCAAGTTAATTTAATTAGTAACGAGTAACGAGCAACGAGGAGAGACTTTTGGTATTTGTCTTCTTTTTATCATAAAGTGTAACATGTTTCTTTTCTTAACTGATTTATTTTTCATTTAAAGTTATCACAATAAAAGAACGAATTCAGTTTTAAACACTCACAGACCAATTTAATACATAAGCATACATGATGATGATTGCTGATAAACCTCAATCGATTCCTTTGATTCAAAATCATAGTGCACAATTTTCCCATTCTGGACAGCAGAATATGGATACTATTAAATCTTCAAAGTCAAAACAAACTCAGTCTCCTAGACAAAAACAACAACAAAAAACTCAAATTCAACCAAAAGAACAACCGAAAACCTCAAAGAAGTCAAATTCTAAATCAAAACAACAAAACAACCAATCTCAACAGGTTCAACAAGTTCAACAGCCTTCAAAAAAGAATTCTAACAAGAATTCTAAAAAAGAAAATAATAATAATAGTACAAATAATACTACTAATAATACTAATAATAATAGTAATGCAAAAGTGGTTATACCACCGAGAAAATTTGAAGTCGTTTTCAATAACAACAACAACAACAACAACAACAACAACAACAATAATAATAACAACAACAATAATAATAACAATAACAATAATAACAAAGGCTCAAAAAGGGCTGTTTTGAAGAGTACTTCTGATAATTTAAAACAAACTACCCAAGATATAAAGAATTTATTATTATCAGATTATTCTACTCCTTCGTTGCCGGATGGTACTAAACCTGTTTTTAATAACAGTAATTATAATGATGATTATAATAACAATAACATTAACCTTAACAATAAAAGGAAAAATAATAATTCTCCAAATTCTCAATATGTTAAATTGAATAATTATGAACTCAGTAGTAATCCGAAATTACTCAATGATAAAGAACTTGATTTCACTAATATACCAGCTACATTATCAAGATCTTCAAGTTATGATTCGTCTTCTAGATCCAAATTAAACAGTGCATCTTCTTACAGTACAACTTCAACTGATTGTTTTAAATATGCAGGTTCATCATTTCATGCGGAGCCAAAAGCTGTTACATTGCCAAAGCCTTCATTTCTTAGAAACAAATAATTATAAATTGTTTACTATCGAAAAAATTGCATTATGAATTTTATTTCTACAATTAGTTTATTAATTCAATCATATTTTTATGAATTTAACGTCAAATTTATCATTATTTTTTTTTCTTATTTCCAATATTACTCATTGGTTCATTATGAATTCCTATTTATTTTTGTTTTGATTTTTATTTTTATTGGTTTTCCTTTTTTGTATTTCAACATTTCATGCTTTTTTAACTTGCTCAAAAAGGTTTTTTTTTTGGTTTTGGTTAGTTTTTGCCATTTTACCAATTTTTTTTTACTATTTATTTTCATTTTCAATTTTTTTTTTTTTTTTTTTTGATATCATTTTTTCAAATATTCAAGAAAGTCAAGTATTGGGAAACAAACTTTTATGTTAATTATCAAGTTTTTAGATTATAGCTTGTTTTATTTCATAAAATATTATTATACTATGAAAGTTTTATTTGTTTTGGATATTCAATATAATTTATCACAAACAATATGAAACATGTTTTTTTTATTTTGTTTTGTTTTGTTTCGTTTGTTTGAATATAATTACTATTGTTATCACACAAAAACAATTTTTTTATTAGGTTTAATTTTTATTTCATTTGGGTTATGGATTATGGATATGACGTATATATAAATATCCAGGTTAAAACTTGCATTTATTTTATTGTTTTGGGCGTTGGGCGTCTATACATTTTTTGTTTCTTTATTTTAGCCATTTATTTTATTTTTGTTTCTATATAAGTTTGTTTGTATCTTACCAATCTCTTGTTTTGAAATGGAAACGTATGACTCCGTATCTAAATACTATTTATTATTATCTGCATCATATCTACATAGTAAGTAAATGCATATCGCGGTTAAATTTTCGAAAAGAGACAAATGCAGAAAAAGTTTCCATTCTTTTTCGATATTTTGTAATCTCTTTTATCTGAAAATTTGCTAATTAAAAAATATATATTCATATATAACGTTTTTCTGGATATAAGTCCTTTCATATTACTTACTATTTATATTCCAAAATGCCCAGAAAAGGTTCACAATTAAATTCTTTCTCCTCAGATGTTCCATCTAATTCTAAAAAGAATTTAAACTCTTACACAATTGATTCCGCTATTAGCACCAACAACAATAATAACAATAATAACAATAATAATAATAATAATAATAACAATATACATATTGCTACAGGTACATCCGTATCAACACAATCAACGTTGCAATCAAAAGGATTTTCCAGACATAGAGATTCAATGGCATCAAGTCGATCGAATTTAACAAATCGGTTGTTCAATGCAACAACTCACTTAGACGTGAATGATACTGAAATGTTTTCAGGTGCTGCATCAAATGTTATTCCAAGTTCAATTTCATCATTTCATCATCATAATCATTTTAGATCACCATCATTATCAATTTCAAGTTTAAATGATAATGAATATGGTGGTGTTGATACTTTATTATTAGATTCTCAGGGTCCTAATAATAATGAAAGTAATATTAATCAAAATCATAATAATGATAATGAAAATAGATCAACAATTGGTTTAGAATCTGATAATGAAAATTTTAACGATATTTATGAACCAAACGACTTAAATGATTTTCATGAACGTTCAAAATTTAGATTTTTTAAAACTGAAGATATTGAGTCTGCTAAAGGTGTTTCTTCATTAGCTCGTTTCTCCGCTGATAATAATAATAATGAAAATATTAAAGTTGATTATGATACTAATTGGAATTCCTTTGTTGATGATTATGCAAGTGATACATATTCATTTCATTCAGATCTAGAAAGAACAGATACAATTAATTCTCATACCAAATTATTCAATAATAATACTAATAATACTACTAATGATAGTTCCACTAGTTTCTTTAATAATGCCGATAATGATTCAAATAATTCGAATAATTCTTATGGAAGTCTTGATAATAATCCTTATAGTGAGTTTTTTAGAGGTGATGCTGAACGTGAACTAATTGTTGATGAAGAACAAGATTTGAATATTTATGGTGAAGAAGGTGATGAAGATTATGAAGGTTATGAAGATATGATAACTAAAAATGAATGGAAAAAAACAATGAAAAAACGTGAATCATTAAAATTACATGACAATTTTTTTAAAAAATTCCCAGCAATTAATAAAAGTCAACGTTTTTATATTGCTGAAGAAGATTTAGTTGTTGGTATTGCAGGTTATCAAACAACTTGGATTAAATTATTTATCTACAATTTAATTTGTATTTCAACTTTTGGTATTGCTGCATTACTTTGTAGATGGATTCCGAGATGGAGGATAAAAATGATGGGTAAACAAGTTCCATTGGGTAAAGCTGAATGGTTAGTTGTTGAAGATGAATATGGTTCATTAGAAATTCCATCTGTTGATAGAAAATGGTATAATAGAAACATGAGTACATTTTTACCACCAAAGAAAATTGAAACTTTAAATGATGAAAATAATAATAACAATAACAATAATAATGAAATTAATGATATAAATGATAGTAAATCATATGTTAGTAAACAGACTGGTGTTAGTCATGCGTATACAATTGATGATATTGATCCGATAGTCCCAATTTTAATTTCGTTTGAATACAGATATATGAAATTATTTTATGATCCATTGGACGATTTATTTAAATTACCGAATAATTGGGTTGATGAAAAATGGTGTCATTATCCAGATATAAAAGATGGGATTTCAGAAACAAATTATAAATGTAGAAAGATGATTTTTGGTGAAAATTTAATTGAAATTAAAGAAAAATCTATATTTAAATTATTAGTTGATGAAGTTTTACACCCTTTTTATGTATTTCAAATCTTTTCAATTTTTCTTTGGTTAGCTGATGATTACTATTATTATGCATTTTGTATTTTTATTATTTCAGTTCTTTCAATTATTGAATCATTAATTGAAACAAAGTCAACATTTGAAAGAATGAGAAAAATGTCAAAATTTGAATGTGATGTTAGAGTTTGGAGAAGCGGATTTTGGAAAGAAATTAATTCAAATGATTTGGTTCCTGGTGATATTTATGAAGTTTCAGATCCTTCTTTATCTATTTTTCCATGTGATTCAATTTTGTTAACTGGTGATTGTATTGTTAATGAAGCAATGTTAACAGGTGAATCCGTTCCTGTTTCCAAAATATCAATATCTCCAGATTGTGTGAAAGATTTAGAAGATGAATTTAATAGTGCTAAATTTTCTAATAAATTTGCCAAATCATTTTTATATAATGGTACAAAAATTGTTAGGGTCAGATACGGAACATCTGACGAATCAGGTGGAAATGAACCTGCAACTGCATTGGTTATAAGAACTGGTTTTAATACTACTAAAGGTGCATTAGTTAGATCAATGCTATTTCCAAAACCAACAGGTTTTAAATTTTATGAAGATTCCTTTAAATATATTGGTGTTATGGCATTGATTGCAGGTTTTGGTTTTATTTTTTCAACAATAAATTTTATAAGGTTAGGATTAAGTTGGAAAATCATTATTTTACGTGCATTAGATTTAATTACTATTGTTATTCCACCTGCATTACCTGCAACTTTGACAATTGGAACAAATTTTGCGTTAACAAGATTACGTCAAAAGGATATTTATTGTATTGCACCAATGCGAGTTAATATTGGAGGTAAACTTGATGTTATATGTTTTGATAAAACAGGTACTTTAACCGAAGAAGGTTTAGATATTATGGGTATTCATATTTCTAATCCAATTAATGATAGAAGAGAACATAAATTTACGAACATGTATAGATCTATCTTTGAAATTATGAATGCTAATTTAAAAAATTCTGAAGATTTTTTCACTGCAATGTTAACATGTCATTCGTTGAAACTTATTAACGATGAACCAATTGGGGATCCACTGGATGAAAATATGTTTCAATTTGTTGGTTGGGATATGATTGAGGATCCAAACGAAAGTAGTATTTTAAGTGATTTTATTGAGTCTAGAGTTATTTTAACGTCAACATCACCAATTTTATTTAAAAAAGATGGTGTTTCAAATTATTGGGTTCAACTTAAAGAATTTGAATTTATTTCTCAATTAAGAAGAATGTCAACAATTTGTGTTAAATCATCATTAGACTCTAACCATCAAGATGAATTACAAGTTTTTGTTAAAGGTGCACCTGAAGTTATAGAGACAATTTGTTTACCTGAATCTATTCCAGTAAATTTTAACGAATTATTATATCAATATACTCATAATGGTTATAGAATTATTGCATGTGCATCCAAAAAATTAAAGTATCCTAAAAAGAATTTTAAAGACTTATCATTTATTGGTGATTTACAAAGAGAAAATGTTGAAAAAGATTTAGAATTTATTGGATTTATTGTTTTTGAAAATAAGTTAAAAGATTCGACAACAAGTACAATCGAACAATTAAAAGAAGCTGATTTAAGAACAGTCATGTGTACAGGTGATAATGTTTTAACAGCTGTTAGTGTTGGTAGAGAATGTAAGATAATCAATCCAGAAGCAAAAGTTTTTATACCTAGTTTTGATTATAATAATTTTCCAGAACCAAGAGAAGATAATTATGATGCAGAAGTTTATAATAAAACTATTATTCCACCAATTATTTGGACAGAAGTGGATAATCCAGATTTAGAATTGGATAGAGTGACATTAGCACCATTAGATATTAATCAAGATGACAATTATTGTTTAGCAGTAACAGGAGATATTTTCAAATATATTTTAACAGAATTAGAAGATAGAGAGTTTTATATTGAAACAATTTTAATGAAGGGTTCAATTTTTGCAAGAATGTCCCCTGATGAAAAACATGAACTGGTTAATCAATTACAAAAAATAGATTATATGGTTGGATTTTGCGGTGATGGTGCAAATGATTGTGGTGCATTAAAGGCAGCAGATGTTGGTATATCATTAAGTGAAGCTGAAGCTTCAGTTGCAGCACCATTTACATCACGTAAATTTGAAATTTCATGTGTTTTAGATGCAATTAAAGAAGGTAGAGCATCATTAGTAACTAGTTTTTCATGTTTCCAATATATGTCATTATATTCAGCGATTCAATTTATTTCGGTTTCAATATTATATAAAGAAGGATCAAATTTAGGTGATTTCCAATTTTTATATATTGATTTGGCATTAATTATACCAATTGCCATTTTTATGTCATGGTCAAAACCATATTTTAAAATCAGTAAAAAGAAACCAACAGCTAATTTAATTTCACCAAAAATTATAATTCCATTACTGGGTAATATTTTATTTCTTTTATTAGGTCAATTGATTATATGGTTAACGATTAAATATAAAAAATTTCCATGGTATATTAAACCGGTTCCTGGATCAGATGATCAAGTTCAAAGTACAGATAATACAGCACTATTCTTTTTTGGTAATTTTCAATATATTTTAATTGCATTAATGTTAACAGTCGGTCCACCATATAGAGAGCCATCCACTAAAAATATACCATTTATTATAACTATTTTAATTACATTGATTTTTTCAATTATTTTAATGATAATTAATCCAGATTCAAGTTTAGGACAATTGATGGATTTAACATGGATGAGTTCCAGCGTTAAATTTGGAATATTAATTGGAGCATTTATTAATTATTTTATTTTAGAAATTGGTCATAAATTTGTGTTTGTAAGACTTGCTCAATTCGTTAAAAGATTAATTAAAGGCAATGGTAGTAACAAAAAATTCAAGAAATTGAAGAAAGAATTCAAGAAATTGGTATAAAGGTATTTTTAATTTTTTTTAGATAATTAGATAGTTTATATTTACAGATTTAAATTGCATATGATAATAAACAAATAATCATGTAATTAATTTTATTTAAAAAAGGGTTTAAAATGTATATTATTCAAGTAATCTAAATAAACTAAACTAAGATAAAAAAAAATAAAAAATAAAAAATAAAAAATAAAAAATAAAAATTAAAATTCCAATATGTTAAATATCTAAAATGTTGTAGCCTTCATCCAAATCAATTAAAACAGTCAAAAAAAATTAATTAAATCAATGTCCTAAAGAATGAGATATATGATTCAGAAACTTCAATTAACCAATAAAATACCAACGTCTAGTAAGTAACCATAATAACTATAATTATAATAATAATAATTGTAATAATAATCATAATTATAAAGTAATAATAATTTATATTAAATTTTTCTTGATAATTGCTTTTGAACACAAGATTTGAAGCTTAAGAATTCTTGTAAACAAGCATCTTTGCTAATATTTTGATATTTGTTAGCAATGCATTTACCATATGCAATAGAGAGTTCAGAACAGTTTGCTGTAGCAACCATGAGTCTAGTTGCTTGTTTAGTTGGTTGTTTCTTGAGGGCAGACATGATTGTAGATTTAAATTTAAAGTTGAATGTTGAAATAAATAAATAAATAAGTAATTAACTGATAAAGAAGAAGAAGATGATGATAAAGAAAATAAAGTAAACAGATAATAGATAAGCACCGTTATGTCAGAGCTTAAATTACTCAATCAATCAATCAATCAACTTATTTCTTACCTCCTTATCAATAATTTGATAGATAGGATAGAATATTTAAAAACGGGAATTTTACTATTTACTTGCTTTGCTCTGTTTTCCAATTTAGTTTAATTTTTTTAAAGTGAGGAATTTTTTATTTATTTTTATTTATTTTTATTAATTTATATTAATTCCCTAATTAATATTAATATTCCAGAATTCTGAAACCGTTCCTCACAAATCATATATATTGTATTATATTTATATTATTGATCTGATTTGCACATTGTGATAAGTGACATCTTTCATTTTCATTTTCATTTTCACTTTCAGGTTTTATTTTTTCTTTGACTCTGTTGTTTCAATCCTAATATCACAGTACTTTCTTAAAAAATGTCTGTACAGAAATTCAGTGTATTTCCAGATCCACAAGAGGCTTTTGATCCTTTAAGTGAAGAACAACTTGCAATTCTTGAGGCTCAGGTAGAATCAGAACAACCAGTGGCTACAGTACAAAGTCAATTCAATTTCGGTTGGGGTTTAATAAAATCAAATGATGATGACGATGTAAAAAATGGTATAAATATTATGACAGATATTTTTAAAACAGTCCCAAGTAGAAGAACTGAATGTATTTATTATCTGTCACTTGCATGTTTTAAAATAAAAGAATATAGGGAAGCCACAAGATATATTGATACTTTATTATTACATCAACCTAAAAATAATCAAGCTTTAACTTTGAAAAAAATGATTGAAAATGAATTAGCAAAAGATAGTTTAATAGGTTTTGCAATAATCAGTACTGCAATTGCAGCTGGTGTAGGTGTTGCAAGTTTCTTTCTGAGAAAGAAAAAATAATAAAAATCTATTTTATCTTGCTGCTGTCTCTTTTTGTAATCTAATTCAAAAATGAAAAATTCATGTATTCATATTCATATTCATATCCATATTCATGTTCATTACTTTTATATTAATATTATTTTCTATTTATTTGATAAAATTTCCAATTGTTTTTATAGATTCTCTTCATCATGAAATAACGAACGAAACTTTAACCTTTTTTTTTTGATATAACTTGTTTTCTCTAATTTATCATAATTTATTTTAGTTCTATTTTTACTGTTTTGGTTTTATTTTACTATTACTATTATTATTAATAATAAAATTTACAAACCTTTTTTTCTTTTATAAACAAAAACATTTTATATATTAATAAATTATAGATCAACTGAAATAATAAACAAAACTCGAACTAAATTATTCTCCTTGAACCAATCCACCTTCTTTACATAAAGAATAGAATAATGAGTCTTGCTTCTTCAATAAATTTTCTGGTGTATCAAATTCTTTCACTCTTCCTTGTTCTAAAACAATAATTCTATCACTATCAATAATTGTATTTAATCTATGAGCAATCGTTAAAATTGTTCTATCTTCAAATGCTGTTCTAATAGTTTGTTGAACAATTGAATCAGTATCAACATCAACATTTGCTGTTGCTTCATCCAGAATTAAAACTTTACAATTTTTCTTAATTAATGCTCTAGCTAAACACATTAATTGTCTTTGACCAGCTGATAAATTCGATCCACCTTCACTAATTGGAACTAATAATTTATTAAATCCAATTTCTTCTTTATCTTCATATTCAGAATACATTGATTCAACATGATTATCTAAATGTGATAATTTTAATGCATTCCATAAATCTTCATCTTCATACTGATCAACTGGATCTAAATTAGATCTAATTGTTCCTTTAAAAATTTGTGAATCTTGTGGAATAATTGATAATTTAGATCTTAAATCATATAATCCAATCTTTGATGTATCAACATTATCAATTTCAATATGTCCATTAACAGCTTCAATAATACGGAAAATTGCTAATGTTAATGATGATTTACCAGCACCTGTTCTACCAACAATACCAATTTTTTCTTTATTTTTAATTGATAAATTAATATCTTTTAAAACTAAATCAAGATCAGGTCTATATCTAGTTGAATAATTTTTAAATTCAATCTCACCATTAAAAGGCCAATTTGTTGATGGTCTTTTATCTTCAATAATAGCTGGAGATTCAGGTGTTAATTCACTATATTCCATAATTCTTTCAACTGAAACAATATTTGATTCAATATCAACTGTCATTCTAACAATCCAATTTAAAGCTTGTGTAACTTGTAATGCATAAGAAACTGATAAACCAACTAAACCTGGTGTAACTTTACCTGATCTTAATGTTAAAATTAATAAACCTGATGATCCAAGAATAATAAATGAACCTAATAATTCTAATCTAACAGCTAACCATCTATTTGCTGTAACTGAAGGATGATAAGCACTCATATTAACATCCATTTTATGTTGATTTAAAAATGTAAATCTATCAATTTGATTATATGCTTTAATGACCGAAACACCTGTTAAAGTTTCTTGAAAATGTGCAAAAATTGGTGATTTTGAAACTGATTCTAATCTTTTTAATTCTCTTGAAGTAAATAAATAATATTGTTGATAATATCTATAAATCACAAACATTGGAATAACAAAAAATATAAATTGCCATGTTGAATAAATAATAACAAAGATAGTAAAAGAAACTCTAATAACATTTGCAAAAAAAGTTGTAAAAACTCTAAATAAAGTTTCATCGATTTTGTAAATATCATTTGAAAATCTATTCAAAATTCTTCCAATTGGTGTAGTTTCAAAAAATGACATTGGAGCTTTTAAAACAGCACTTAACATAATTGCATGTAAATATTTGGAACCAGAAATTCCACATAATAACCATTGAACTAATGATTGAATCAATCTAGCAACACAATTCAAAAGACAAAAAAGTAAATAAATACCTAAATATTTCCATGGTTCAGGGTTATAACCAAGACGTGTATTAATTTCTGACCAATATTTCAACCAAACATTAGAAGCAACAGAAAATACTGTTGCAAGAATAATTAAAAGGAT
The DNA here is from genome assembly GCA_023629255.1 of Pichia sp. PB3310. NCBI lineage: Eukaryota > Fungi > Ascomycota > Pichiomycetes > Pichiales > Pichiaceae > Pichia > Pichia sp. PB3310. The sequence goes on along the minus strand of JAMAJE010000004.1, from coordinate 13,989 downwards.
TAAAAGTAAAACATGCTTAACATTACATGCCTTAGCATAAGTCCAATAAACATTCCAATTAACTTTACCTTGTTCATGTTTTTCTGATCTACCAGCTTCAAGTTGAACTTTTTCTTCATTTTTAATTGCAACAGTAAAATCTTCCATTTCAGCTTTTCTATAATCGCCACTTTTATCATTTTTAATTTCAGTAATTAAAGAGGTTGAGCTTGAAGGTGCAATTGACATTTCAATAGTAGAAGAAACTGCAGAATCTGTATTTGAATATTCAGATGTTTCTAAACCTGTATCATTATTGGATAAATTATTATTATTATCATTATTATTATTATTATTATTATCATCTTTTCTACCATAATCTTTAATTAACTTGTACAATTTGGAATTTCCTTTATGTAATATGATGTCATTATAATTGCCTTCTTCAACAATTCTACCTTCACTCATCATTGTAATATGATCAGAATATTTTAAAACAGCCATACTATTAGTTGCTAAAATTCTACATTTATTCTTTAATAAACCATTTGGACCTAAAACATTATTACTTATATGTTTACCAACATGTTCATCAACTGCACTTAAGACATCATCCATTACATAAACATCTGCTCTTGAATAAACAGCTCTAGCTAATGAAACTCTTGCCTTTTGACCACCTGATAAACTAATACCTTTTTCACCAACTTGAGTTGCATCACCATCAGGGAAAATTTCTAAATCAGAAAGTAAAGCACATGCATATAATGTTTTATTATAAAATTCAGCATCATATTTACAACCAAATAAAATATTTTCTTTAATTGTACCGTTCATAATCCATGCAGTTTGTGGAACATAAGCAACAGAACCTGAAACAGATGCAATACCATTAGTTCTATGTAAACCACCTAATAAAGCTTGAATTAAAGCAGATTTACCAGATCCAACTTTACCTAAAATACAATTAAGTTGACCTTTTGAAGCTTGCCAATTAATATTAGTTAATGCAGTTTTATAAGGTTTTCTTGACCATAAGAAATCAGCATTTTCAATTTTAACAGCAATATCACCATTATTTTTAACAGATGGATATCTGTTGATAACATCATCTTCAATTTCATCACTACATAAAAATTCAGTCATTCTTGTAAGAGCAACTTGAGATTCAATCATATTACCAATTGTCCATGGTAATGTCATTAATGGGAAACCTAATAAATTAAATAATGCTAAAGCAGTGAAAACTAAATCAGTTGTTAATGGAGTATCTTTATATAAAATCATAAATAATGCAAATGTTGAACAACTAACCATAAATGGAGTTGAATTAAAAATAAATTGATTACCAGCTTGAAATATACCAATTTTTTTTAAATTTTTTAATTCTTTTTCATTTCTAACATAAGTTAATCTTTCTTTATAAGGAATTTCCCATGCATATAATTTTAATGATTTAATATTATTTAAAATTTCAGAAATTAAACCAGTTCTTTCATCTTTAAGCTTCATTTGGGATTTTTGTAATTTTTTTTGATATTTAAAAACTTGAGTATTTAATGGAACAGTTACAGCAAGAATGAAAACACCAAGCCACATTGCATTACCAACTAAACTATATAAAGAAATTAAACAAAGAATAATTTGGAAAGGACCAGACCAAATAAGTTGTAAAGTTTGACATAAATCTTGAACTCTTTGTGTATCAACAGACATTAAATTAACTATATCACCAGTTGTCTTAGAACTTTTAGCTTCAATTGATAAAGATAAAGATTTTTGATAAATAATAGCAGTTAATGAAGATTTAACTTTAATTGAAGTATCATAAGCTCTTTCGAAATATTGATGTAAAGCAGCAGTTTGAATAACTGATAATCCAAACATTGCAAAAACTATCATAAAACCTTTAGTTAAAGGAATTGAAGGATCATTAGAATAATCATTAACAAATAAAATTAAATGTTTTAATAATTGAGGTTGAGTAAAAGCAATACAATCTTGAATTAATTTAAAAAATCCACCGATTACAAATGGAGTACCAAATGATTTAATTAAAGCATTTGCTAATGAGGGTTTGCTTGAACTATTTAATTGAATATTCCAATTTTTTTGTAAAGTTGTAGTTAAAACTTTAGTTTTTAAAAATTTTGGTAATGGAGGTAAATCAGATTGTATTAAAAATTTTTCATAACCTTTTTGCATTAATGGAGTCATCCAAGTAAATGATAATTTGCTGAAAATATTTGAATAATCATATATATTATAACTTTCAATTGGATCAATATTTAATTTTGGACTAAAAGTAATTTCCAAAATAAATATAATTAATACAGAAATTGTAAATGAAATTGTTAAGAAAACTTCCAGAATCGAATAATTTCTTAAAATTACATTAATAAATCTAAAAATTCCAATAATTGATGAAAAGAACCAAAAAATAATTAATGGAGTTTCTGCAACATAAGTTTTAAAATATTCAATATATGTTAAAAACAATGAAATTGAAATAGCAATTAATGTTAAAAATGTAGATAACCAAATTGAATCAGAAAAAATTGAAACATTTGGAATAATATAATGTTTAGATTTAGCTGTAGTAACTACAATACCTAATTGAATGATAAAAGTAAAAGTTAATAATAAAATTTTGAAGGAAAAAATATTATCAATTTTTGATGAAATATTTTTCAAATTTCTTAAATATTTGATTCTTATTATACCATGAATAATAAAATAAATAGCTAAAATATTCATTAAAATACCATTTAACAAACAAGGTGAAGGATCTGCTAAAGGTGAAAGAAGAGAATAACCTTGACCATCATAACATCCGCATTGTATTATTGGAGTTGTAATATTTGATATCGTTTCTGATGTTACTGCAAAGTTCAAATTTTGATTTTGCGAATTCCATAGATAAGAAGAAATAGAAAAGAATTCGGTAGGATACAACTCAGTGGAGTCAAAATGAAACATGGTTTCAAAATTTTTTAACCTTTTCGTTATATGTTAACTTTTGTATCTCTACCTGAAGAGAAAGAAGAAGAAAATCAATTGAATAAAACAGTAAACGAAAAGGCAACATAAATTTAAGAAAAGTGAAAACGTTGAAACTAATTAAAAGTTTAAATTAATGATTCATTAGTAATATTAATTAAACACAATTACCTATTAAGAATTAACAATTAAAATTAAAAAAAAAAAAAAAAAAAAACGCAAATTTATTACCAAAAAGAGGAAACAAAAGTAAAATGTGGATTTTATGAATGAGCCTTCATTTATTTCTCAATTCTTATTTCTTAATTCTTATTTCCCATATTAATTTTATTAGTATTTCAATTTATATTACGTAATAAAATTAATATGGGAATTGAAATTGAAGAAATACTATAAAAATAATGAAAATGGAAAATCTAGAATTGAAAAATATAGCTCTAGGCGCTGGCTGCTATGAATAGAACTGCTTAAAATCCGCAGCATCCAGGGCATTTAGGGCACCCAGTGTATCCACAGCGCGAAAACTTGGCATCCAGAAAAAGCAGCTGTAGTTATGAGTTATGAGCTAAGAGCTAAGAACTATAAAAATTAAATAATATATGTGCGGATTTGTTATTATTGGGAAAGAATAATACACGTAGTTGTTTGTTAATTATTATTTTATGCATACATATGACAAAATAAAAAATATTATAAATATTACACATATTCATTGATTGATTGATTTATTCATCTATAACATTGATATCATAGTTTATTATTATTACTCATTAATATGCCTAAGAAATCAAATAATCGATTATTACCATTGACAACAGATGATATCATAGGAGGAAGGCCAACGTCTCAACAATTTGACAGATTATCAATTGCTGAATCTGTTAATTCTCAAAGTACATTACCATCTATAAATTCATATTCACAAAGACATCAACAACGTAGTAGAGTTAAAAAGATACGAGATAATTTAAATTCACGTATTAGAATTCCAAAATATATTAAACGTATGTTTGTATTTAATTCATTGGATTTTGAAACTGCATTTTGGGAAATGATGAATTTAATTAATAATCCAAAAAGAGTTTATAAAGCATTATATTATCAAAAGCAAACAAAAAATAAATGGGCAAGAGATGATCCAAGTTTTGTATTAATCTTATGTTTTTTCCTTTTCATATCAGCTATATTTTGGGGTTTAATGTATACATCAGGGTTTTTAGGTATATTAAAATTAATTTTATATATGGTTATCGTTGATTTTTTACTCTTCGGTTTATTAATTGCTACAATTGGATGGATATTGGCAAATAAATTTTTTTTACAACCAGATTCTCAAATTTCAAATTTAAATAATTCATCAAATATATTTACTAAATATTTTAATTTTAATTCAATTCTTGAATGGTCTTATTGTTTTGATGTTCATTGTAATGCATATTTAATTATTTGGTTATGTTTATATTTAGTTCAATTTTTCTTTATTCCATTACTTAGAATGAATAATATTATTTCAACAATTATTGGTAATACATTATATTTCTTTTCATTATCTTACTATTTCTTAATTACATTTTATGGTTATAATGCATTACCATTCTTATATAGAACTGAATATTTATTACTACCAATTATTGGATTCATAATTGCTTGGCTTTGTTTAACATTTACAGGTGTTAACATTGCAAATATTATGTGTAATTCTTATTTTAACTAATAATCTATTTTTTATACATACATATATGTATACAATATTTTATTTTATTTTATAGATTTAATCATTATATATATACTTTAAAGTTTAGTCATGTAAAATTGTATGCTCATTGATAACATTATTTTCATTTGATTTTAAACTGAAAAAATCTTCAAATTCCGAATCTGATTCAGAAAATGATTCAGAATCTGAATTTGAATAAAAATCTATATCAGAATCAATTTCTTCTTGATAAACTCTTGTCGTCCCAAAATTTTCTACATGTATTAGGTTAACGTTTTTGTCATTATCAACATTCCGTCCAGCATTCTTTAATAGAGTTAAACATTTACTTTCAGATTTAATATTATCTTCATTGGATGAATTATAGAAACTGTTTAACAAAAATATAGCCCTATTGTAAACTGGAGTTTCAAATTTAATTTCAGTAAGTTTAGTATGAATTACAGGATACTTTATAACTTTATTATTATACCAACGCAGTTGTTTATTAAATGATGGAATGTACATTATACACGTATTTTAGCAATGGAAGGTTTACTTAAAATTCTATTACATAATTATATTAATATACTTTATGAAACAGATTTCCAAAACAAAGAAAAAAAAAATTTTAAAAAAGGATCCCTATATTCAATCAAATAAAAGGCAAAATCCAATTTATTTTTTCCATATATTTTGATTCATTATTATTTATTAATCTTTATATATTTTGTTACATGAACTAAAAGAATGTCAATTTTTCTTTCTTTCTTCCCTTCTTTCTCTTTTCAGATATAACTAGAATTTTAGGAATTATCATTGTATGTATGCATCTGTTGGTATTTGTGCTTTGCTATTAACAAAATTCTGACCAGCTGTATTGTAATCCCAGTTACTTTGTTCACAAAGCATCAAAGCAAATTCCAATTTCAATCTAGTCTCTTGTATGACCTTTAAAACAAGTTCTTGTTGAGTCGTGTTTAATTTTCCTGCAATATCAGGTGGTAAAACTGAAGGAATTGGAGAATTTGATATTCCAACACTATTATTATTATTATTGTTGTTATTAATGTTGTTATTGTTAATTGCTGTGTTGCTATTCATTGCAGGATTAGTTGGAATTGAGGTATTGATTGGAAGAGTAGAAGTTGTTGCATTCTCAGTCGATCCTGCTTTCCAAGTTGGTTTACCTGAATATTGCTTAACACAAAGCATATCACTTGCAACAATAAATGCACCATTTGGTCCAGGAACAACAATAAAAACTCTATCAAAACTTCTTTTTTCTAATATACCTCTTCTTTGATTATTAGTACGACTATTTTTATATCTATTGTTATAACCACCTTTATTTTGATTATGTAGTGTTAGATCTGTAAATTGTTGTTCAGGTTGTCCTACTTCTTCGAATTCTCCATGTATGGTAATCATCATACCATTTAAAGCAGGATATGATATTGTCTCAACGGAATAATTATCAGGATTTGTAGTTAATTCATGTTTAGTTTTTGGTAAACATCTAAAACTTGTTAGAATTTGATCGGGTCCTGTTGATAATCTTGCTATACGAGATTTTTCATTGGAAACTCTTTTCAAATTTCTTGAATGTGGCGTATAATTATTCCATAAATCAGATGATGAATTGGCTGCATAATTTGTTATTACTGATGAATCACATTGATATGAAAATTGTGATTGTTGTGTATATAATGACATTAAATTAGCTCTATTATTATCCCAAAAATTAAAATACGATGAAAGAAAACTTGTTCCAACTTTTGACAAATCTTCATTTTCAAAAAACATACCTGTTGATTTAACTGGGAAGGATAAAATTTTATTTAATTTTTGTTCATCTCTAACTTGTGTACCATCAATTATAATTAATCTAGGGAAAATTGAAATTAATTTTTGCATTGCATTCATATCTTGAGCTAATGGATTTCCTTGAATAATTAATTCTCTTAACGAATTATATTTATTTTTTAATCTATCAAAAAATTCAATTCTTCTAATATTATTATTTGATAATGCAATATTCTTAATATCAGGAAATGATAATGCTAAATCATGTAACCATCTTGAATGATCATCAATATTATTACTTGTTAAATTAATTGATTCAATTTGAATTTTCTCTTGTTCTGCAATTTTAATTAAAGCAGGGAAAAATTTTGATGATGTACTTGCATTTGAGAATAATCCATTAGTGACTAAAACTTGATCATTTTGAACATTTTGTAAATCTAACATCTTAATTTGTGCATTATATCTTGATCTTAAAAAATTTCTCAATAATTCAATTGTGTTCGTTTTATTACCAGATGTATTATTATTAATACCAATACTATCAATTATTTTAATATGTAAAGTTTGATTGGCAAATCTCATTCCTGAACATTTAACTAAATCTTGTGCATCTCTCATATTTCTAACTTGACCTTGTAATAACTTCCCACTTGAATCAACATTTGGATTCATTATTACAATTCTTGCCTTCCGGCTCAAAAAATTGATTAAATCTTGTTGAGGTGCATTATCCCAACCTTGAATTTCAACCGTGATCATATTTTGGTTAGCAAACTCATTGGCTCTTTGTAACGTATTTGCAGAAGTATTATAACCGCCACGACCTCCTCTATTGCTATTATATCCTCCTCTTCCACGATACATTATCGAGTATTTATTCCTTGATTATCAACAACAATTGTAACAAAATCTTAAAGTATCTGTAGTCGGAAGTTGTTAATAATATGACATTTCAAAAATCTTAAACATGGCCGTGAAAATTTTTTTAACGAACGTCGCGTCGATTACATATATATATTATGTATTACATACATTATTTGTGGAAGTGGAAGAGATATATCTGAGAAAAAGAAGTATCACAGTTGTATTGTACATGGATTAAATAAATTTTAGTATTATTAAATAAAATTAGTATCATATATTAAAAATTAAAAAAAGCTATAAAAATTTAAGTAACCTATTAAAAACTATACGTAAAATCATGCTGGTTCTTTTTTCTATTCTCGTTATTAAAAGTTTTGTTATTAATAAAATATTGGTATTTTAAAATTCAGTTCTTTTGTTTCATATGTCAAACTTCAGCCAATCTAAATCCTCTATATCAAGATTATTATTGGAATTATTGTTATTATTGGTATTATTGTTATTATTGGTATTATTATTAAGGTTATTATTTAAGGATCCATTGCTACTGCTGATAAAATTATCTGAAATTTTGGGTTTTATATTTTTCTTTAAATTTATTTTGTTGGAATTCCCATTATCATTAACATTAGCAACACATTTACTTAACCCTGATTTTGTTATTGTAGATGAAACTCTAATAGCATTCATACCTGCACTTAAATTACTAAAATTCGAAGGTTTATTTTGCCTTTGTTGTGAAACTTTATTATTAATTGTATTTATTTGAAAAGTTGAATTTGGTGAATTTAACGAGGCAGGGCTTTTAGGAGATCCAAAATTATTGTTATTGTTATTATTATTATTATTATTTCCATTGACATTATTCAAATCATTACCATTTAAATTAAATGTATTTAAACACATTGATAAACCATTATTAGAATTGACTGAAAAATTCGACAATTGATTAACATTACTATAAGATAAACCACGTTTATTATTTATATCTTGATATAAATTAAATGATGAAGTCGAAGAGATTGAATTATTTCTTGATAATGAACGTGGTAAAATTGAAATACCATTTGCAGGAGAACCAGATATGTTTACATTTGGAGAGTTATTTAAATTATTAACTGGAGAATATGGAGTTGTTGAACTCGGAGAGAATGAAACGGTAGTTAGTGGTGATGAAGGTTGAGAAGCTTGAGCATTTGCCAAATTAAGTTTTGATTTTCTTCTTTTAAAATGTGGTATATCTTGCGGTTGTGATGATGGCAATGAGCCCATAGAAAAATTAATATTATTTGAAGATGTTGGAGTCCCTGGAGATGATGAGTCTTTAGAGGGTTTTGGTAAAATTGGAACATTTTTGGCACGTATTTGAGATTGTTGGTTCAATGTTGAAAGTGAATTATTCGAGTTTAATCTCATACTTTGTTGATGTGATAAAGATGTCGATAAAGATGAGGAAGATTTCCTTGATTGTAATTGATTTTGGGATTGATAATGCTGCTGTTGAATTTGAATTTGAGATGTAAAATTGTTCAATGGGGTCGAATTTGGGAAACTTTGAGGAAAATAAATGTACGAAGTTGGAGATTGATTAGAAAATTTTTGATTTTGTGAGTATGGAGATAAATTTTTATAACCTTCACCTTGTGCACTGATTGATTGTCTTTTTGAATTTCTCTTTCTAATAACATCAGTTTTCAGTGATAATGGTCTCATTGTACCATGCAGCTTTAAGAATAAACCACATGCATTACACAATGTATTACCATTAGGATCTTTTCTCCATAATGGAGTCTTAGTCGTACCACAATTATTACATTTTGTTAAAGGTTTCATATTATTTTCCTTTGTTGGAGCAGATGATGAAATCAGTTTTGACTGTCTTGCCTCAATGTGTATTTTATTTGATTGTGGAATTTGTCCAAGGGTAGAGGTTGATGATGAATTCGCAATACCAAAAGATTGTTGAGTTTTTAATTTTATCGGTATTTTATCGCCGATATTATTATTATTGATATTTGTTATATTTGTTCTATTATTTATAATATTATTTTCATTAGTAAGAAAAGTTTTTGATGTACTGGAGAGATTATTATTCAAATTGGAGTTGAGAGTACCAGAAGAACCAGAAACACTTGAATTGTTATTGTTAGCCTTAGTACCGTTGTTGGTGTTAATGTTTGTATTATTCTTCAAATCATTATTTGACAAAATGTTTTGATTATTTACTGCAACAGAAATATCCGACTTGATTTTGATATCTAAGGGCTTTATGGTGGTTGGATGAGATATTATATTCATATTTAAGTCATTATTTATTAAATGCAAATTTGGATGTGAAATTGAATTTGAATTGGAATCTGAATTAGAATTTGAATTTATATTTAAATTGGTTGATTCGTTAATTCTTTGTAATTCTTTCAAAATGTCAAAATCTAATTCCGTTGAACCAAAATCTTCATCATTTTTAAAATCTATTATATCAACAAATGAGTAATTTTTAAAATTATCCAGAGGTTCAGCTTTATTATTTGAATTTAAGGCTGGGTCATTCGGGCTTTCAGTCATCGAAGTCGGTGTAATTATTGTTCCATTACTATTATTTCTATTAGAATTAGAAGAAATAGTAGAGGAAGTAGCATTAATATTGGAACTGGTATTGTTATTGATATTGTCACCATTATTAGTATTATTGTTATTGTTGTCATCCTTATTATTGTAAATATTTTTGTTTGTTTTATTATTATTATTGTTGTTGTTATTGTTGTTATTGTTATATTTGTTTTGATTATTATTATTATTATTTTGAAGCAAATTACTGTTACTTCTATTAATTTTTGATGTAGTTGCATATGACGTAAAATTTGCCGGTGAAGAAGACAATGGAGTTAATAAATCTAAAGAAACAATATCTTCATTGTTCAAATAATTCATATTTATTTCGTTTAAATGATAAGATTTATTAATATTATCGTTCATATTAATATCTGGTAGATTTTCATCAACTGTATCTTTTTTTAATGATTGAACTGTTAAACATTCTTGACGAATCGACCTATTCTGCATTCTTTCATAAAGAGGTAAAAATTTTTTTGCATTTGAATAAATGTCCCATATGGAAGCGGATTCCATTATTAATAACTATATGAAAATGTTAAATATATGAAGCAAGTAAATGAAAAAAAGTCAAAATGGATGATATATTAAAAACCTTGACTGATGAGGTTGATATTTGATTAGGTAGTATTGGATGAATATATAATGTAGGGACTAACCTTATGAGGAAATAAGATTATCTTGTTAAGAAAACGGTTTGTATGTATGCAAAATAAATGCAAAAGAATCACGCTGTAACAGAGACTATTCTTACGTGTGCAGCACCCACAAAAGAAATAAAAAGGATTACAACGGTGCTGTCAGAGCTTCAGAGTATTATCGATCGACTCGACTGACAACATCAACAGTCACCTCAAACATGAAATTACAATATCAATTTTTCTAAGTAGAGGAAGTTTGAAATTCTGGAAAAAAAAAAAAAAGAATAAAACAAACCCATTTACTTGTTGGAGTCGATCGACGCTAACATGAATATACTATTTATTAATTATACCTTATACCATTTATCTTATCTTATCTTATATCGTAATATCGTATACAAATTCCCTAAATACTATTCTTCATTCTTTCTCTTAATTGTCTCTCCTCTTCATCAAGCAAAGACAAACGCATAGCCTCCTCAATTAATCTCTCTTCAAGTTGTTGTTGTTGCTGTTGATAGCTACGACCACCGCGTCGACTTCTTCTTTCTGAATAATATCCAGTTCTGGAATCATTATTACTCAGTAAAGAAGTTGCATGCAATGCTGTAGCAGCAGCCGATCTTCTTGCCATTTTTGTACGTGCAGCTAATAGCTTTTGTTCCCAATCTGGTCTTATTAAATCAATAGTAACCACATTCACTGCATCATGTGGTATAGATGCTCTACGTTTACCTAATCGAGAATCATCAATTGCAGATTCAGTATCTTTTTTACTTTTGTTCAAACTTGAATTTCTTCTATGCTTTTTCTTTTGATCAATTTTGTTCTTCTTCTTACTAAAAGGATCAGCTAAATCAATTTCAGTTAAAATATCTTCTTCTTCGTCTTGTTCTTCTCCAGAATCTTCATTCATCGTTCCCTCTTCATTTTCTTCATGTATAATATCATCAATAAATTTAAATTCTCCTGGTTTACAATAACCTTCTATACCTGTCCTGAAATCCTTTGGTGATGTATATGTAATGCCGAAATTTAAAACAGCACAAAATGGACATTTAACAGGTTCACTAATTAATTTTTCTGGATCTGTTTCTTCATTATTTTCATCTAAATTTTCATTATCATTTTCATCATGTGGAAAATGCGGCTCACATCTTTTCATTTGAACAAAACATTCCGAACATATAGGTTGTGAGCAACATCTGGTGGTATTCAAAATTTTTGGATAAAATAAAAAACAAATTGGACATTCTTCTGAATCTCTATATAACCTTAATAATAAATCATTTGATGGTAAATTAAAATTTTCATTAGCAATTAATTTATTAGATTCTTGTAATCTAAAAAGTTTATTGAATCTACTATTTTCAAAATTTTGTAGCTCAGCCGCTTTTTCTTTAATTTTATGAATTTGAATCTTATTCTCCTTACGTCTGATAGCATTTACAGACATATGTAACTTGTGTTCATTAGGATCTTCATATTCATCATTTAAATCATTTGGTTTAATATTTTCATGAAGTTGTAAATTATCTTTTAAATATTCAATTAATTCATCATCATTCCACGAATCATCAAAATCTTGCAATGGTGTGAAAAATGGTGCTAATTTTCTTTTAATAATTAAACTTCTAACAATTTCAGTATTATAGTCTAATTCATATTTATAATTGTCATAAGGAGCTAAATAACCACCATCAACATTTTCATCATATCTGACAACTAAGTCCATTATTTCCTTACTTTTTATCTTGAATTTTTCTAAATCTTTATCCCTTTTCCTTTTATCTCTATTAATTCCACTACCGTTCACATGATTATGTCCATGTCCATGTCTAACGCCTTCAAGTCCTGATATTAGATACTCTCTCGTAAATGCCACTGTGGACATACTTTCGCTTTGACTCCCAGATCCCACAGACCCGGGCGTCATTGATGCTTCTTTACCTGCTGTATTTCCCATTTTATTCTAGTTTCTCAAGCGTATAAAAAAAGGATGTGATTTAATCTTAGACATTAATAATACAGTAAGCAACGTAAAACAAAGAAAACTCACCTTGTTTTATCCCTCAGAAGATAGCAAGATTTAAAAGAAGTAAAAATAGGTAAAAAAATACAAGCGAATAATAACCGACTTTTCCAAATCTATGCCGAACTGCGTACTGTTAGGTGGAGAGTTTATTGTTTTATTTAACTTTTCAATGCATGATAACCAATTTTAAAAATGCCACGATCTAGTATTATGAATTTACCTGATCTATTACAGCTAAAGAATATGTATTATATATTTTTTCATTGTATTTGTATAATTAAGAACAAACATGTATGCCTGGGCAATATGGTTGGAATGATTGACGTTATCTTGCCGATTTATTAGTGGACTGGAATTATTTCCAAAATATCGCAAAAGTTTGGGATAACATTAACCATAAATAGAATTATTCTTTTAATATACAAACCCTAGAAATTAAATACACATAGTAACTTTTATTTTATTCATGTATTCTATACATGCCTTAACCCATAACCGAGGCCAACGCATATTCCAATTACAGATCCAAGTAAAAATATACCAAATAAGACGACACTTATAATTTTAAATTTTTTATCAAAAACTCCAAATGTTTTATCAAGATATCCACTTGCAATAATCAACCAAAATGGTGGTGCTATCAAACTGCATATAATCAGTATCCACGCAGTGAAACTTCCACACTTATCGGTGAATCTAGATTCATGATATCCATCATATCCATCATATCCTTCATCCAACTTATTATTTTTTTCATCATTCTTCTCTAAATCTTTACCATTCATTAATTTTTTTGCTGTGTTATTAAATATTAATTGAGCATGCGAATTTTCTGAATTTTGTGAATCCTTTGACGATTGGTAAATATTCCCGTTATATCCAAAATTGCTTGCAGCATTGGTAGTATAATATGATGAGTCATTTGAGCTATTAAATCGATCTGAATTTGATCTTGTATTAGATGCATTAACGGGCTCTGAATGCGAATTCGTTGCTGATGTATTAGAGTCTGATAAAATATCCGGTAGTGTCAGTTTATTGATCCTTGATTTATCTTCATTATTATGCAATGGCAGCATTGAAAGTGATGATGTATTATTTAAATTCATATTAAAGAACTTTAATCTTGTCTCCGTGGTTTCATTACTATCATTAGTATTCAAATTTTTAATCGTTAAAACTGTATTTGGTTCAATGATCGAATTTTCAGGTATTGACAATGCTGATAAATTCGTCTTTAATATATCTCTTTTGTAATAACTTGAATTTTGGTCAATTTTTTCAAATTGTAAATTTTGAGTTTCAATTGTTGTATCTGAATACCTTGAACTTCTAGTATCATGAATTTTTGA